>JBBDHG010000122.1:0-5000 GCA_037951165.1 Lophius americanus
AGTGTGTGTTTTTGTGTGTCAGTGTGTGTTTTTGTGTGTCAGTGTGTGTCAGTGTGTGTATCTGTATGTATGAGTGTGTATGAGTGTGTATGAGTGTGTATGAGTGTGTATTTATGTGTGACACATATATAATTTAGCGATCTAGACAGGAAGTGGCATGAATTTATTATTATTATACATCATGGTCATATTATGGTTTATTATTATAGTAATCTATTTTTTCTTATTATGAATTGAGCGCTTGTTTGTTCAAAGACAACAAAAAAGAGAAACAACAACATGAATCAAAGTCGTGTCATTTCTATAATTGTGTTTACGGAGAAATGACGCGTTTCTTTGGGGTTTTATTTCTTCCCAGAAAAAAACCTGTTTTATTGTTAATTATGTCGTTCAGAAGAGGATTTGATTGAATAAATAGAATTTCTGTTTGTTTCGTGATGAAGGAGAAATAAGTCGACTCTGCTTCGTTGTTCATCGTCATCATCATCAGCGGAAGACGAAGAAGTCACTAACTTAAGTAAAAGTACAAACTAAGTATTTCGGTTAGATAAACTTATATTTGGCATTTTTTACAGTGTCGCTAAATGAAACTTACCACGCTGAAGACAGTGTCACATGATCACATGATCACGTGATCACATGATCACATGATCACATGAAGACAGTGTCACATGATCACATGATCACGTGATCACATGATCACATGATCACGTGATCACATGATCACATGATCACATGAAGACAGTGTCACATGATGACATGATGACATGAAGACAGTGTCACATGATGACATGATGACATGATGACATGATGACATGATCACATGATCACATGAAGACAGTGTCACATGATCACATGATCACATGATGGTTCTTAGGACTCTTAACGGGTCAGACAGCTGTAGAGGAGTTCTGCTCTGTTTCAAGATGTTTTACAGTTTCAGCCACTTCACATGAGAGTACAGCTGTAGGCACATCAAAGCCATTGATCTCCATGTCGTTTGCACTTACTTTGATGTCTTTTTCATTTATACAGGCTTTGAGGCCTTTGTCTGCAAAAGTAATTCCTGTGGCTTTATTTTTAGTGCTGGCTTTTATGTCTTTGTCATTAGTGCTGGCGTTGAGGCATTGTTATCAGAAGTGACTTTGATGTCTTATCGTTAGTGCCAGCTTTAAGGTTTTGCACTGACTTTAAGGTCTTTGTCACAAGTGATGCATTAGCTGTTGGTACTGACTTTGATGTCTTTCTCATTAGCACTGACTTTAATGTTGTTGTCATTAGTGCTAGCTAATGCCTTTGCAATGACTTTGATGTCTTTGTCATGAGGGCTTGCATAGATGTCTATGTCATACATCTTTTCAATACTGGCTTTTAATAGTTCTATCGTTTACAGTGATTTTGATGTCTTTCCTATAAGTTATTGCTTTGATGTCCTTTGACTGTGAACAGCGTCTTTGATGTCTTTTTTTAAATATATGTGCTTGCTTTGATGTCTTTTTGGTGTCAACGTTGTCTTTGATTTCTTTGTGATCTGTGCTTGCTTTGATGTCTTTGGGGTGTCATTGGTGGCTTTGATGTCTTTCTGGCCAGCGGTTGAAGAGTTGAGTAATCGCTCCGTCAGACTTACCTGTATGTTGTGTTTCGTCCCTCCAGGAGGATGTTTCCTGCCATGCGGGTGAAGATCGCCGGTCTGGACCCTCACCAGCAGTATTACATCGCCATGGATATCGTTCCGGTGGACAACAAGAGATACAGGTACGTCCGTCCACACAGAAACATCAAAGGACAGCGAAGGCGCGTCCCCAAACAAAAACCATTCCCTTCTTTGGGGTTCCTCACGACGGTCCAGACGCCGTCTCAGATGCTCCTCCTTCACGGCAGGGATTGAAATGCGGAGAAAACACTTAGCGAGTTTATATCTGTCAGACGCACATATGGTGAACACCAGCGCATGAGAGCGGCCCGGCCCACTCCGGCCCGACGCTCGCCTCATGAATGCACAGCTGTACATAATATGCACACGCACAGTCGCATCTGCATGATCCGCCTGCCGCCGCGGCTGGACGTGACGCCATTTTCCCCTGGACGGCGCTCAAATGTCCAATCAAGCATAAACAAATTGACGGGCTTGGACGGTTCTCATCTTGATGCCATTCTTCAAGTGGGAGTGGAATATCAGAACAAAGATGTTCCGGCCTCTTTCATTTGACACATTCCTGCTAGGAGAGGTGTCTTCTTCTTGGCAAGAGACAGAAAAATAAGAACTAGAGGGGAGAGAAGTCGTGAGTCCGACGTTTGCATGAGTGAAGTGACGATGATTAAAGGCTGCAGGAGAGGAAGGCTCCTCTGTGATGGATCGGTCTCCAAACGCAATAAGACTGTCGGACCGGCCAGCAGCGTTACAGCCTGAAGTCGGAGCCAGAGGCAGGAGATTGAAATGGATTCATCATCCAGTTGGCCGAGCAGCAGCGCCAGAGGCGGGCTGCAGAGAGGAGAACGCTCCACCTTCACGGCTAATGATGGAAACATGGGGGGAAAGAGGAACCAGGCGGAAAAAGGAAGTTCTGCACATATAAGTGCGGCGTCCTGCCGCCGAAGCTTTACCGGGTTACTTTTATGGCTTTGTATAATCTTCTCAGGTGTTGTGATGGACAGGAGGACATGGATCCAGATCCAGGGGAGTTCTTCTCGTGTCAGCGCCGGACCCCCCCCCCCAGAGTCCTCCGCTTTCCTCCCACGGTCCAAAATAACGCCGTTTAGGAGAATCTGGGATTTTAAAATAAAGTTAAAAAAAACAACTATATAATTTACGGTAAAATACTGTTACTACATTTAACCGTAAAAACTAAGGTCACCCTGTAGAAGACATTACCGTAGATTACCGTTAAAACAGATATAATGTCGACCCGTTACGTAAAAATACCTGTACGACAATAATACGACTTTTAACCAAGAAATCGACATTATTTCAAAACGATATAATATTTTTAGCATTTTTTTTGTGAGTAGAAATTACGGTATGTTGTTGTCAAATGGTTAAAATAGAATTTTTACCTTTTCATGTTGTTTAAATGTAAAATTACTTTTACGGTAATAACTTGTTATCGGCTCTGTTGTCTTTATATAATAATGACCATAAATAACAATTTTCAAAATGTTTTTCTTTATTTAAAATCATTCACCAGATCTACTAGTGATTTTACAGTAATTTATATTTGAGAATTTCTAATTAAAATAATTAATGCCGAAAATTTCTGCAGTTTAGGTTAAAAAAAAAAAAAAAAAGTCAAATTAACTGTAATATTCTGTAATTAATTATTTTACTCTACACATGTTGACATTAAATCTGATTTTCAGATGCTAACTTACAGTTATTTCTCGATGACATTGGAAACCACAGATTTACGGTATTTTACCGTAAATTTTATAGATTTTGTTTTTCAGGCTTTTTTCCAGTTTTTTTCCAGTTTTTTTTTCCCAATTTCTTTTTTACAGTGTAGGTGTGAGTGTGAATAGTTGTTTGTCTCCATGTGTCACTCCTGTTATGAGCTGGCAACTCATCCAGGGTGTAGCCCGCCTCTCTCTGGGATAGGCTCCAGCCCTTTCCTGCAAGCCCTAACAGGATAAACGCTAACAGACATCCGTCCGATCCATCGGTTCCCTTCCGTCAGTCATAATCAATAGAGTTCATTAGGATAATAAAGTCAGTCTGCAGAACAAACAAAACTCAACAGTCTTTGTTTTTGTGCCGTAAGGGCGGGATGTAATAACCGGGAAGGAAACGGCTTGGTGACATCACGGTTTTCACAAGCGTTGCCAGTTTACATGGAGATGAAAACGGTTCAATTTGATTTACTGCCTTTAACCGATGCGGCGTGCTAAAGAACGCGTGTTTTTTTACAGTACGTTTGGAAAACACCAAAGTCAGACTTTCCTGCTTCAAAAGAAAAGAAAAGAAAAGATATACTGTTTTTTTTTTTGTTTGTTTTTAACGAGACTTTACTGACAGTTTGGTCAAAATTCTTCTCTAGAGTCGATAAAAAGTTTATAGCCTTCATCCGCCGACTTGATTTGAGTCGCCTGAAAAAAGGTCCGTCGTCGTCATGTGAGAGTAAACGTGGTCTCGTAATGAAAGATCGTAAGACTCACGTTGAACTTAGAGATCGGACCCATGACTGGACCATGAACTCCAAACAGGAAACGGTTCTCTGAGGTAATAATGTGAACCCCTGACTGATGACATGACGAAAAACGTTTCACACGACGAGGGAAAAGGTCGTCCACTTATCTGAAGGTCGGTTGTTTTTCAGTAAATGAAAACGTCAAAAATCATAATTTAATCATAGCGTAACTATTCCGACGTTCTCGTCCCCGCTCCCCTGTGTAGTACAATTAGTACAAGGAATCCCCCTGAGTGAAGCCTTCAAATCAAATGTGGACGTTATGTCGTTTAGTAAAAACAAAAAAACAAGAAGCTCCCCCTAGTGGATAAAATGTGAACTTTTAGAGGGAATATGATATATAATAGATAAATATGCCTGAGTTGATTCATATGCAGCAGATTTGGATAAAACGTTTGAAGATAGAGCCCCCCCCCCCCCTTGGTGTCGTAAATAAACAAGCGACCTTTACCAAATTTGTTCCAGTTCTTCCTCACACTTAAGTCTATGTGGGTAAAAAGTTTGAAAATGATCCCTGAAAGGGTTTTTGAGTAATTGCGTTAACAGGATGGCTGCGATGGCGATTCCATCGTTTCCCAAACTTTTTGGGGAAATAATAAAAGTTGTAAAAAGTAAATATAAGACGCATTTATTCCATTTCCTGCGGAGGAAATCTCAAATTACGAATTTTACAGTATTTGGTAATAAGTATCACAATACGCCACAAAGTATCGTTATTTATTGCGGTAAAGAAATCCGTTCTTTCATAGATTTCTGTTTTCCATCTTTGACATTTAAATGAGGTCATGGCGGGGGTCAGGAGGGGGGAGGGTCTCCCCA
>JBBDHG010000122.1:10000-122500 GCA_037951165.1 Lophius americanus
TTACGATCTGTGACTCATCGGTGACTGGGTGGACCTCAAACTGGCGCTTGAGTAAATGTACTTAGTTACTGTCCAACAGTTATTGGCGTGGCCTAGTTTAACTGGACCCGCCTCATAGTTTTGGATCAGAACTGTGCTGGTAGTTCCTGAAACGGAGTCAGATGATTCTGGTCCATGAACAAAACATTTCCTGACCCAGACTTTGTGTTTGTGTCATAAACGCTGCTTTGGTCGGGGCTTTGTTCTGATGGACCGACATGAGACGGAGGGGGCGGAGTCACGTTTTCACCATAGCATGCGTTCAGTATCAAACGGACCGACCGGGATTTGGATCCCATCCCTGAGATGTTCACCACATTTTCAATGCAGCTCCACTTTCAAAGGAAGTCATCTAAAAGCTTATTTACGGCGCCGACACAAACGACTGTGTGCAGTTTGGTGCCGATCCGTTTCGGATCCAATGGACGCTGATCTGAATTCAGCCGTCATAGTGCAACAAATAGAAGTGGAAAACACGGCGCTGAGATAGTTGAGGTTTCGCTCGGCCTCCTGCAGTTTTAGAAACATCTCCAGATGAGCATAATTTAGTCAGAACTCCTGGTGGAGATCCAGATCTGATGGATGTAAGATGTGTCGGATTGCTCAACCTTGGAGGAGTTGGAGTTCTGGAGAAACTAGAGTGACCCCTCAACATGGTGCCGCCGCTCACGGCCAGAAGGTTTCTCTGCGTTCCGATAACACGTGTATTTGCTGCTTCCTCCCACGGTCCAGAACTCAAGAACGGCTGACTATAAATTACCAGGAGATGTGAACGTGAGCGTTCACATTTGTGCGTCTCACTCCCTCCAGGGTGACATTCCTCTCTCACCCGTTGTCAGTTGGGATGGGCTCCAAACCCCTCATGATTCTATAGTGGATACGGGAGTACACGAAACTGAATGGATGAATGAGCAGCAACAATCTCCAAGACGTACAAGACAAAAAAGCCCGACAGCGGTCGGTCCCTGCGGGAGTTGAGACACATGAGGAAGTTAAAATAGAATTTACAAAGTGGGGCTTGACTTCAGGGTGAAATAACAACCAACGTTTCCCTAGAACACCAACTAAAGCCCGAATGAAACAGAACTAGGACAGAAAAACAACTGGTAAAAACAGCAGATAGTCGTCAGTCAGTTTAATCTTCATCTGAGGGGGTTTTCTGTCACTCACCAGAGATCTTAAGAAGGAGCGGGAGGTCTCACTCTCACATAGTGTCCAAAAGATTTTATTTGCAAAACAAATTAAGGGAGGCTGTAACAACTCAGATCCGACAACCGACACGGGGAAAGGTAATTATTTCTGGGCAATTATCTTGTGACTATTTTGCCGCTTCCATGGCAACACCACAAGCTAGATCCAGAGGTTAAGCAAATGCGCCAAAAATATGTAAAAGCAGTGGATGAAAACAACAAATGTATCTGATAATGACTTTAACGTACACTGAACCATTAGACTCAACAATCTTTGTGTGTCATGCTTCTATATTGACCTCCATTGTCGCCATGGCAACATGTACACATCGGACATAGAGCGGCTGTAAAAGACATTTCTTCCTGTGTTAAACCTTGATTGAGATAAAATCTGATGCTTATATCAATATCGGAAACTCCTTAGTCAATATTGAATATTATGTGTCGTTTTCACAGTATTAAGGTTTTATTCTCAGTCACATGACTGCATGACCCGGAAGTTAAGCTAAGCGTTACGCATATGATAAATGATGATTTTACTTTTAACTCAGAAAATAACAGTAAACTTGTTTGTTTTTTTATTTAAACCGTTAAAAATTAAGTCGTTATCTCCACAAAACTGTCACTTGTTTTTTTTGTAATGAAAAGTTCATTATTTCGTCACACCGAACGAAAAATAGGGGTTTTATTATTATTATTAATATTTACCATAGAGCCCACTTTAAATATTACCGCTTATGAGATTTGATCCAAATGTAAAGTGCGTTTTAAATTAAATATATTATTATTTATTATTATTATTATTATTAGACTGTCATTTACCATAGATCCCAAGAAGGAACAGGAGGTCTCACTCTCACATTATTTTGAGAAGGCTAAATATGCAAACAAATTCAAGTAGGCCATAATATACAGTAAGTTAAAATCCGTAGAGGAACACAGATGATGCAGTGAACTCAGGCTACGTTTGCTGAATGTGAGACTTCAACTACGAAACCAAACAGAACTTGTGTTTACTTCGCTCATGGTCGGTGGTAAAGTGAAATACTGGCAGCTGTAGCTCAGGAGGTTTAGCTAACCACATTCATGCGAGTGGAGCTGGGTCCAAATCCAACCTTTCACAGGATCCAACCAGGAGGGCTCAGCTGAGACGGCAGAAAAGTCTGTTGTGATTACAGATTTTTATCTATGTTGTGTTTCTTTTTGTTGTAGTGAAGTCAATGTTTAAACAAATATCAACAAACAAACACGCTTACACAAACATCCAACAACAAGAAAAAACATGGAGGAACATCTCGCTCCTTCAAGGAGGTCTGCTGGAAACACAGAGAATACCAGTAAAACTTCTGGTGGAGTGGTTCTACTAGATATCGGCCCGTTAAGGCAAACCATTTACAGATGCAGCCCAGTATTTGTTTAGAGTCCGGCCCGGTTACTCTCCAAAAGAACCTCTGATAGAATAAGTGGACCGAGTTTTAACGACATTCTTCAAGAAGGCTTCTTACTTTAGTTTTTTAGCAACAAATTTTAAATTTCCTGTTAGAAAACTGGATTTTAAGAGCGGAGAATTCGTTAGACTGACGGGGCGGTTCTGTAAAACTGGAATTGAGAGACATGATGGACCCCCCCCCCCCTCAGCGAAGCACGGTCTCCAGTACAAAACCCCCACTGCTTCCATCCCTCATCAGCCAATCAGCTCCGGCGGTCTCTGTTGCTAGGCGACAGGTGCCGACACAATGGTAAGACAAGGACCACACAGTCTCTTTTAACAGAACCGGACCTTCCTGGACCGGGTCCTTCAAAAGTAAAAGACCTTTGTAGACGACCTCCTTACTTTATGCAACAGGGTAGAACCAACTAAGTGAATTAAGTCGGCCCGACGACGACAAACCCGTTGGGTCATGTGGAAATCCTGGATGCGACCCGAAGAAGAACCAGCTGAACCCAAACAATGTGAAGCATGTCATTAGGTTTGTCTCGCAAACGGGGAACGATTCAATACAAAGAACAGGCTGCGTTCGGGTTTAATGTAACGACCGGCCGATTTCCTTTGATGACATCACAGGTCACATGACCGGCACAGAGGCCTTGTTTACAAACAGCACAGATGCTTCTGTGTTTATATGTGTGTTTACTGCATATCGTGTGTGTGTGTGTGTGTGTGTGTGTGTGTGTGTGTGTGTGTGTGTGTGTGTGTGTGTGTGTGTGTGTGTGTGTGTGTGTGTGTGTGTGTGTCATGACTTTGGCAGAGATGATGCAGATAAAACACTCTCAACCCAACATGGAGCCAGAACTAAAGGCAAACATCTGGGCTTCACGCTCGCTCTCCTCCACTGCTCCTCTACCTCGCTCGCCCCTCACTCACTCTCCTCCACTGCTCCTCTACCTCGCTCGCCCCTTACTCGCTCTCCTCCACTGCTCCTCTACCTCGCTCGCCCCGTCACTCCTTCTCTCTCTCTCCTCTCATTTCCACCCTCTCCATCTTTTTTGGAGGATCTCTGAATTTTTCTTTCTCCCATTTTTCTGCTTCTTCATTCAGACACTTTTATTCTCTTCTACTTTTCTCTCATCCGTTCGTTTCTGTTCTTTTCTCTTCGTTCTTTGGCTTTCATTCATTTTTATTTTTAAAAACATTGTTGGCTGGTGGTTTGTGGCTTTAAAACGGAGGCCAAGGACTTTTCCTTCTTTCTTCTTTCCTTTTTTTCTTTCTCTCCCTCTCTCTCTCTCTCTCTCTCTCTCTCTCTCTCTCTCTCTCTCTCTCTCTCTCTCTCTCTCTCTCTCTCTCATTATGTCTTTTTCTTTCTTTCCATCTGTCTGTCTTCTTATAATCAAATATTCAAAATCTACCAATTCTTCTCTTTACCTCCTCCCTCTCCACCCCTCTCTTTCTCTCTACATCCTCCCCTCGCTCTTTAAAGACATTTGAAAAAGATCTACCTCTCCTCTTTACTTCCACCCCCTCTCTCTCTCTCTCTCGTTCTTTCTCACCTTCTCCTCCCTTTCTCTCTCTCTCTCTCTGCTGCCTTTATTATAAAGTATTTCAATAAAAATAAAAACATCTCTCTCTCTCTCTCTCTCCCCCTCTCTCTCTTTCTCTCTCTCTCTCCCCCCCCCTCTCTCCCCCCCCTCTCCCCCTCTCCCCCTCTCCCCCTCTCCCCCTCTCCCTCCCTCTCTCCCTCCCCTCCTCAGCACCCATCTCTCCCTCATCAGATATTATGGCTGGCTTTAATTGTCCGACTGCAGATGGAATATTTTATGTTGCTCTTCTCTGAGATTTCAGACCCACTGCAGAAACAATAGAAGAGTTTTTGTTGTGGAAACATGTCGGAGATCTGACTTTGTTTTCCAGCTGGGAGAGAAACGCCGAGGCGTTCCAGTTGTGTTCGGATCCAAACCGCTCCTACGATAAACCACGTGACCTGGAATTAACCTGCGAGGGGTTTCTGTTATTTTCATGAGGGAATATTGAGACTCTCTAAGATTCTGGTAGAACCTGAACGAAACGCCATGAAGATGTTTTTGTTGGATAACTTTTCTATTTTCTCTAGTTTACGTTAACATTCTGAAAATAAAAGAAATGTAGAAATAGAAAGTCCGTCTTCCACAGCTGAGACGGATTTGGTCAAGTATTTGTTATGTAAATATTTCTGTAATAACAGGCTTTTATGAGATTGTAAGATTAAAATGAGGAAGAATAATGTCACTTCTTGTTTGATGAAATATTTTACCCAACATTAACCACAACAATTTACATAAACTCTAAAAACAAGGACCGAATCTCAATGATGGGATGTAACTAAGTACTTTTACTCAAGCTACGTTACACATTTGAGGGTCTTTACCCCCTGATTATATCCATTCTACTTTCTTTTTCTACTCTGCTACTTCAGAGGGAAATACTTTTTATACATTTTCATTTTCTGATACTTTGACTTAAATACAGTGAGAACGTTTTGAAAAACTCTGTTTTTTTCTGACTCCACGAGTTTGGTCCTCGTGGTTTCCTCTCCTTTACGCCGAGGTTTCACACCGCGTTACTTTGTCTTCTGCCAAATAATACATTTTACGTAATGTTCCTTTAAATCAAACCAATCTCAGCACGATCGGATCCATGTTATAATCTGTGGCTTCTCTTTCCAGGTATGTGTACCACAGCTCAAAGTGGATGGTGGCGGGAAACGCCGACTCCCCCGTTCCTCCGCGGGCCTACATCCACCCGGACTCCCTGGCCTCAGGAGACACCTGGATGAGACAGGTGGTCAGCTTCGACAAGCTCAAGCTCACCAACAACGAGCTGGACGACCAGGGACATGTGAGGCTCACTTCCTCTTTTACTTTTATGTTACAACCCTAAATGAGCGCACACACACACGCCTCCACCGCGGCCAGACAATCCTACGAACGTCTGTTTATACTGTTTACCGATGCTGAGCACCTCCGCCATGTTTGAGGGAATCAATCAAGGGGAAATGTTGAAGGAAGTGGTTAAAATATCTTTACATGTCAGGGTTTACAGAAAGTCTACAAGTACTACACATCCTTTTGCATTTTTGAGATTTTCAGATTGGATGGGGTGGGATAGGATGGGGTAGGATAGGATGGGGTAGGATAGGATGAGATAGGATGGGATAGGATAGGATGGGGTAGGATAGGGTAGGATAGGATGAGATAGGATGAGATAGGATGGGATAGGATGGGATGGGGTAGGATAGGATGGGGTAGGATAGGATGAGATAGGATGGGATGAGATAGGATAGGATGGGGTAGGATAGGATAGGGTGAGATAGGATGGGGTAGGATAGGATGGGGTAGGATAGGATGGGGTAGGATAGGATGGGGTAGGATAGGATGGGATGAGATAGGATGGGATGGGGTAGGATAGGATAGGGTAGATAGGATGGGGTAGGATAGGATGGGGTAGGATGGGATGGGGTAGGATAGGATGGGATAGGATGGGATGGGGTAGGATAGGATGGGGTAGGATAGGATGGGGTAGGATGGGGTAGGATAAGATAGGAAAGGATATTTGAGCTTTCGGTCTGAGCGTTTGATTTTTATTCTTGTAAGGAAAGTTGAGGCTGCTCCTCATGGACTCCATGACTCACACCACTGTGAGAATTGATTCTGTGCAATATATGACTGTCAGACGGACTCCTTGAAAGAATGTTATTGGGTTTTAGGGATTAGTGTAGGATATATTAGAGGTCTGGGATTTGAACTTGTGCCCTTGTTTTAATATATAATTCTCATTTCCTTCACGGCTGTGTAACACATTGTTATTAAATGTTACGTTAAAGTCACGTAATGATTGAGTTTGATTTGTATCCGCTCCAACACTACTGGGCTAAAAGTCCAGTCCGACCACAGCCGGCCTGATTTACTGCCTTGCTCATAGCCAGTCAGTAACGGAGCTGGACGGAGTCTCTTATTGGCTCCTGGCTGCTCTGAGGCCTTCATAGGTGAAATGTTTAAACTGAAATGCATCAAGCTGGTCCACAATTTCTTTGATTTACTGCCTCCTTTATGTGTGATCAGCAAGAAGGCAGCGAGTTAAAAGTAAGCGGCTTATTTACACTTCATGCTTCTCTATAATTAGAATTCGGTTTCATGAGGAAGGGTCAGGGTGAGGTGGGACAAACGGGTCTGTGTTTTGATTGGCTCCTGGTTTTTCACTCTGCAATGAAAGCAAAGAAAATAACATCAGAATTCATTTTTTGAAGCAGTGGCTGCTAACGTTGGTGGAGAATGTAGCATTAGCTTAGGTTTTCTCGTCAGACGTTGTCGGAGGTGGTGAGTCACTGATTGGTTCATGATGAATGAATAACAATGGAGGCAGGTGGAGTAGTGAGGGTGAAGTAGTAGAGGTGGAGAATGTGGAGAAGTTTAAGTAGTTGGGGTCAACCATGTAGAGAAATGTTGGTGGAGGACCATGTTGGTGGAGGACATTGTGATCTGTAGTGAGAGCAGGGAGCAGGTGGAGGAGAACCTGGAGAGGTGGAGGTATGCGCTGGAGAGAAGAGGAATGAAGGTCAGTGGCAGTGAGACAGAAAACGTGTGTGAATGAAAGGGAGGAGGGAGGAGTAGATGTGAAGAAGAGATTGCATGCAGGGTGGAGTTGGTGGAGAAGAGTGTGAGGAGTTATCTGTGACAGAAGAGCAGGATAACAGGAGGTTCTGGGCTCAAATCCACCTCTAGCTTTGGGATTAGAACCCTGTTCTTACTGCGTTTGCACCAGCTCCCGTCTGGTTCTCCAGCACCCCCCCCACAGCCCAAAAACAATCACTACTGGTGATCCTCCGCCTCTAAGTTTGACCCTGTGATGATTCAGGATGTCCCCATCCTTCTCTCCAATGATAGCTGGGATAGCCTCAAGCCCCTCCCATCATCCATAGTATTAGTATTAATGTGTGATGAGGCAGGTGGTTGCAATGTTATGGCTGGACAGTGTAAGATGATGTGTCTGCACTGTAAAAAAAATAATTAGTTGAGGAGTAACAACAAATAACAATTAAATAAATTCTTACTGAGTCTAAAACTTAAGTTGAAAATACTTATTTTAATTCTGTCGTCAGTGGAAGTCCCTTTTATTTTTTTTATTTTTTTATACAGTATTTAACATTTGTTGTTATATATTAAAATGCTGACAGATAAAAACATTTTTTTTCCAAAGCTGCAATATCATGTTTACACTGTAAAAAAAGAAGAAGAAAAAGACAAAATTCTTGATGACCTTAAAGTATTAAGTTTTCTTATCAATTTTCGAGTATGATTTATTAGTTTAAGTTCTAAATATCTAATAATATTGAGTTGTATACTCTGGTTTTTTTTTTTAAATGAATGAGATAATTTTTCTGTTAATTAAAAAAAAAAAAAAAAAAATCTGCGTTAATTTTTTCTGGAGCGACTGCTTCGCTCTTCTGAATAAAAGACATTAATAAAAGACATTAATAAAAGAGGTTAATAAAAGAGGTTAGCTCACAGCCGCTCTCCAGCGATGAGGTCACGGCGTCTGTAATGAGAACTCGCTGGGCTTCGTCACAAAGTATTTCATCTCAAACGGTCCTGAGAAACAGAAACGTTAAACCTGAGCGTTTAAAGATCGTAAAAACCTGAAAAATGTCAAATCGACATCATTACTTCCTCCCACTTTTTTTATAATCTCACCCACAAACGGCGTAAAAGCCGCCGAGAGGATTAGCTTGACTTGTTTTTGATTTATAGTGGTAGGATTAATAGTAAATCCAGGTGAGGCGGAGTTCTGCATGAACTCGCTGAGCTTTCATTTTACTAGAAGCTCCAAACGAGAGACGATCTCCTCGCTTCTTTTTTTCATCACGTAATCCGAAGAGGAAGGATCAAAGCCTCCGCGACTCTACGGCTATTTTAGGCGCCGCTGTGATGAAGAAGATCCGACCGCATGAAGACGTGTGTGAAGTCGATTATCAATGCAATCAGTGAAAATCTTTACTATTACCAATATTTCTAGGAATGTTCCTGCCGATATGTAACCATGGCAACGTGTTCAACGCTTCACAGCCAGGATGCTGAGGTTCACACGGTGAAACAGTCCAGGTTCACACGGTGAAACAGTCCAGGTTCACACGGTGAAACAGTCCAGGTTCACACGGTGAAACAGTCCAGGTTCACACGGTGAAACAGTCCAGGTTCACACGGTGAATCAGTCCAGGTTCACACGGTGAAACAGTCGAGGTTCACACGGTGAAACAGTCCAGGTTCACACGGTGAATCAGTCCAGGTTCACACGGTGAAACAGTCCAGGTTCACACGGTGAATCAGTCCAGGTTCACACGGTGAAACAGTCGAGGTTCACACGGTGAAACAGTCCAGGTTCACACGGTGAATCGGTCCAGGTTCATACAGTGAAACGGTCCAGGTTCACACGGTGAAACAGTCCAGGTTCACACGGTGAAACAGTCCAGGTTCACACGGTGAATCAGTCCAGGTTCATACAGAGAAACGGTCCAGGTTCACACGGGGAAACGGTCCAGGTTCACACGGTGAAACGGTCCAGGTTCACACGGTGAAACGGTCCAGGTTCACACGGTGAAACAGTCCAGGTTCACACGGTGAATCAGTCCAGGTTCATACAGTGAAACGGTCCAGGTTCACACGGTGAAACAGTCCAGGTTCACACAGTGAAACGGTCCAGGTTCACACAGGTGGTCCAATCAATCATAAACTTGATGACAGTCTGGTACCGAAACGTCACGGTAAATTTTAATTTCCGAGTTTGTGCAAGGATAATTTTTTTCTGCCAGTTCTGGTGCTGATTCTACTCGGCCCAGACCGCAGGTCTTGAAAACACACGTGCGAAGGATTCCGCATCACAAATCAGTTTCCTGTCAGAACTCGGTGGGCGTTCAGAACGCACGGCATGTTCCTCTGACAAAATGGCTGCGTCCAGTGTACGGTCCAGAGCCACGTGGTTCTGGACGGTTCCTGCCGGGAGTTCTGCAGACCGTCCCGTCACATGGACCCGGAGGTGGCGTCGGCGGGCGAGGACCCAGGCAGGAGCTTCCTGTCCCGCTGCTCCCTTTGAGGTCCCGGTCTCTCCTTGGAGGGTCTTCGGCGGTCGGAGGAGGATTGATCTGGGAGCTTCCTGCGAGGAAAACCTCGCCACTCCAGCGCTCGCTCCTCTCGTGACTCCTGCCATCAGGAAATGTGCGTCTCATCAGAACCAGACTGTGAATCATCATATGTAACAGAAGCAGCGTCTGTGAGAGATTACGCGTCGGCCTGCTCGATTGTCAACCCGACCGACAAACACATGCCGATCAAAGACTTTTATATACGGCACTTTGTACGATATAAAAGACTTTATAGAAAAAACAAGAGTGAAAATCTGACCCTAAAGTCGTTTGTCACTTTCTGTCGTTCGGAGTCGCCTGATCGGAGTGACGGCGGCGGCCTGTGGCGTTAAAAGAGTACAATCAGCTGATATAAGAACGACGTACGAGATCAAACAAACTCACATGAATAAACAATCTATTTGTATAAACTTAAGTAACATAAATAAAACGCTTCACTGGTAAAAACACAATAAAGTTAAGAATCATTTAAAATACTTAAGTTTCAATACAGGAAGTCATTTTTTTTAAATCACCGACAATTCTCTTTTTAGATTTTTTTTTACAGTGTGTAGTATTTACCTTAAATTGATGCAGCAATAAAATATTTTCAGAATTCTTCACCAGTTATAAAGAAATATATATTCACTATTTCAAGTTCAATGTAAACATAAATAAATTAAACAATACTTTTTTTTTTACAGTGTGGTTGAATGGGTTTCTTTAAGTTTCATCAGTTATGTCGCTCTAACTTAATACGCTTTAGTTAGTCACTATAATTTATGAAAGTTGATTTTAACTCATTTATTTGGATTTGTTCCAATTAATTTATTCCGGTTGATAAAACTTAATCGCTTTGATTTGTTCAAACATAATTATTTAACGTTCGATTTAGTTACTCAGAATCGGTCCGACTTTAATCGTAAATGTTGGTCAAACTAATATCACAGTTGGAAAATTACCCGACCAAATGGAGTTTATCTAACTCAAATGAATTAAGTTGGCCCAACAGTTATTACTTATGCTGAAATAATCTCATTTAATCACGTTGAACTAACATGATTTGAATAAATTCATTTAAAAACAATGTGAACATTTGCAGAAATGTAAGTTTGATTCAAGAGCGACAAAAAGTTCCTAAAAGTTTTTTTTTTTGATTAATCCAACATGATTTAATCATGTTTATTTTTTAAAAGTGATATTATTACATAATTATTATATATCATAAATGTAACATCCAGCCAATTTAGCTTTTAATTTCAGTGGTTGACTTCCATAAAGGCAGATAAGAAGATAAAATAAGGTAAAATAGGGTAAGATTAAATAAAATACGATAAGATAATATGAGATCGTATATTTTAGTATAACATAAGGTAAAATAAGATAGAACTGGCACCTTTCTCCTATTAAGTAACTTAAAGAATTTCCCCCTTTTTGAATTTCAAGAAAATTTTCAGGTTTAAGGGTTTATTAAAAATGTATCTGCATGTTTTTATTTTAGTGATTGTAGGAAAATCAAGTTCTGCAGCTGAGATAGTGGTGACGTTGAAATGAATGAAAACCTGTTTTTAACCTGAAGGTACATGATGTCATAAGTTATTACATAGTTATTACATAGTTATTACATAGTTATTACATAGTTATAACCAACCAAATAAATAAACATCAGCATTAAGATTATATTTTAGTACAAGATAAAACTTCCCAGAATATTTAAAGTGCCTTTTTCCCCCCCTATTAAATAATTTATATAATTTAAGATATTAGTTGAATTTTCAGGTTTTATTAAAAATGTATCCGCATGTTTTTTTGTTTTTTTAATGGATTGTGAGAAAATCAAGTTTTTCATGTGAAAACCTGAAAATTAGTTTATAACCTTAAAGGTAAATACTGTAAAATTTAGTGGCATCTATTAGTGACGTTCACTTCTATCACACCTCAGCTCACCCCTCCCTTTCCCAGAATCCACTTTGGCCTTCAAGTGTCAAAATGATGTCATCTATAAATTAAAAATTAAAGGCCACAGCTTCGACTTGAAATAATCAATATCATAGTTTTTCCTGAATACGTGTCACTGAGAGTAAAAAAAAAAAAAGTTGCCATACACGGGCGGAGATCAGCATCTGCGTCGCCATGTTCGCCGGTTTCCGAGCCGGGATCTGGTGTTAGCGTTTCCAGCTTCAATAAAAGCCATGTGTTGAGCCAGAGGGCATCAGGATGAAAACCTTAAAAGAATCTCTGCACATATTAGGATTCAGTTTCATCAAAGTCAGAGCAAAAGTCGTAAGAAAGTGTTTATATTTGAAAGCAGTGGGTTAGGCCCCGCCTCCTCGATGATTTTTAATGCCTTGTTGTCATGATATGATCGGAGAAAAACAAACAATTAACAATTTTTTGACTAATCTTATTAAATAAGTAAGAAAGAAAAAGAAGAGAAGAGAAAAATCTGTGAAAAGAATCGTTTTATTGTGACCTGAGGCAACATTTGTGCATCCTGGCTCCGTCGCCCGCCAACATGGAAACAATCTGGAGGCTGTTTTCTTCTCCCACGCAGAAACTCCGACGCTCAGAAAACGCTTTCTGCTTGTCAGACACGGTTTTCCGCTTCGACGCGACGAACGTCCATTTTTATCCAGGACTGTGTGAAAAAAGAAAAAGAAAAGACAAGCCATAACATTATGACCACTGATGACTGAAGTAGGAATGACCTTCATTCTCTTGTTGCCGTGGTGATCTGTCGGTGTGATTAGGCAGCAGGGGAGAAATGGACAAGTGTGATCCGGACTTTAAGAAGGACCGGGTTATGATTAAAGACTAGTCTAGAGCATCGTATTTATCCGGCGCCGGATCAGGATTCTTCCAGGGTGCCTCCCTTTGAAGGTTTTCAATGCACAACAGACTGGGAGGAGATCCAGTAGAGACTGGATGGGAAGGTTTGGGGATCCCCAGGGTTGAGCTGGAGAGTGTCGCTGGGGAGAAGGATGTATGGAATACGTCATACATGTATGGATGTGTGGTGCTTGGTGTATTGGTTGGTCCATTGGTGGGCGCGTTGGTTCCGGTACTGGTTGGTCCATTGGTTGGTGCGTTGGTTGGTGCGTTGGTTCCGGTACTGGTTGGTCCATTGGTTGGTGCGTTGGTTCCGGTACTGGTTGGTCCATTGGTTGGTGCGTTGGTTCCGGTATGGGTTGGTCCATTGGTTGGTGCAGCGGTAGGTTGGTGTGTTGACTGGTTCATTGGTTGATGTCTTGGTTCTTTGGTGGTGCGTACAGTTTTGGACAATCGTTCTGTCCTGATGTAAAAAACTGCACATTTTTTGGGTCAGTAGTTTGGGTGGAGGGTCGGGTTTCAGGGTCCGAGTTATTCTCCAGGACCTTCATGTGATTTAGTCAGTGTCTATTCTTAAAAGTCTGTGGCGCCGTGATTCGACTTCTATCCACTTCCTGTCAGACTTTCGCGTTACTTGAAACGCCGCCGAGAGACGTTCATGTTTATGGGAAAACAGAGATTTCTGGAGAAAAGGACGCCACCCACACGGTTTGATTGACAGGTCATCTCTGGACCCTCTCTGCTGAGAATACCTCAGAAACCCTGAGGAGCACAGATGGAGACAGAACCGCTGCATAACTGAAGATGGTGCATCTGTGCTGCAGACCCGTCAGAACCTGTGTGTGTGTGTGTGTGTGTGTGTGTGTGTGTGTGTGTGTGTGTGTGTGTGTGTGTGTGTGTGTGTGTGTGTGTGTGTGTGTGTGTGTGTGTGTGTGTGTGTGTGTGTGTGTGAGTCTGTGTGTGTGTATGTGTGATTTGTAAATGGATCTGGAGCTCAGACCTGATCAGGCCCGGTCTGGAATGACCACCTCTGATGGCGTGGGGTGTGTGTGTGGGGGGGGGATGGGTCGGTCCCAGAAGGTTTTCTGACTCTTAGATTAATCAGGAGCAGACCGCGGCCCGAGGCGAGGCGGCGGCCGACATCGTCTGACGCCTCTGTTCTGCTGGGAAATAATGCTCGGCGCCGTGGCGAGTGCCATCGCAGCGTGAACTCCTCCAAACGTCACACCGCCTCAAACTCTCATTCAGACAACCTCATTTCTTACAACTGGACTGTCAGTCTGACGCCTTCACAAACCCCTGAAAGACAATAAATGAAAAAACAACCTGAGACGGAAGATCTGCAACGTCAACAACCTGACAACAGGTCAACCAGTGAGATCGGTGGCCCTTGGTTGGTTGGTGGGTTAAGTGTTTGGTTGGTTGATTGGTTGTTGGTTGGGTGGTTGATGCATTAGTTGGTTGGTACGTTGAGTGGTTGGTTTGTTGGTTGGTTTGTCGGGTGGTTGGTTAGTGCACTGGTTGGTGTAGTGGTTGGTTGGCATGTTGAGTGGTTGGTTGGTGGATTGGTTGAGTGGTTGGTGTACTGGTTGGCTGGTACGTTGAGTGGTTTGTTGGTTGATTTGTTGTTGGTTGGGTGATTATTTTAGACTGGAATAGATACGCTAGACTCAAAAATACGTATTTTTATATATAGTTTACTAGTTGAATAATTTAAGTTCATCAACATTTTTCATTTTACAGTGCATCATTAGACTGCAAAAGGCTTAAAATGTAAAATTCCTTCTTTGCAAATTCTTCAAATCTCTTTCAAAATTAAGTTGAAATTTAGACTCAATAGTACTTAATTCAATTGTGTGTGTTTTACAGTGTAGTTGTAGACAATGTTGGTCCACCTTAAAATTCTTGTTTTCAGTTTAACTTATTAATTTAAGTTGCAAATACTTCATTAAATTGAGGTTTCCTGTTTGAGGTAATTTTCTTTAAGATCATCAACACTTTCATTTTTTACAGTGCATGATTAGACTCCGAAGCTTTTTTTCTTTTTAAAGTCAAGTTCCACTTTTGGAAATTGTTCAAATCTTTAAAAAAAACTATAACTATTTTTACAATTTTACCCTCAGAGAAGCTAAAAACAGTAAATGAAATTGTTTTTATAGTGTATATTCTGATATTATTCTTCCTGCAGTGTTTTATAACCGATGTTGCACACTATAAAAAGTTGTTGTTGGATGAACTCAAAAATGTATTCAACCTATAAAACTCAAATTAAATGAAGTATTCACAACTTAAATTAATAAGTTGCACTCAAAAATACATCATTTAATTTGGGTTCAAATTTGAAGTATTTTTCTTTTAATTCGTCAAATAATTAATGTTTTACAGTGTATGCTCAAAAGTTTATTTTTTTCAGAAAACCTAAAACAGTAAATAAATATTGTTTTTATAGAAACAAATATTCTAATATAAAACTGGTAAATTAAACTGCCTATTGTTTTTATAGGCAGTAAACAAATGATTTTTTTGAGTGTATGAAGATTGTAAATAATTGGATTATTTTTTTATATATCGCCTCACAGCCGTAGTTACTGTTTTTTCTCATAATACTTAGAAGTCAAAAGAGGTTTTTTTATAAACTTGCTGGTCAATCATCAATAAAAAATAAACTAATAACTATTTAAAAACATGACCAAAAAGCAGCAATGTTAATTAAGGTTATAGGTTCTGCTAAAAAGGAAAGTTTTAAGTCCTTTTTTAAATGTGTCAGTCGTCTGTGGAGCCCTCAGATGGTCAGGGAGGGCATTCCACAGACGAGGGGCAGCAGAACAGAAGGCCCGATCACCTATGGTGCTGAGCTTAGTCCGGGGAAGGAGGAGGCGGTATGAGTGGGTAGAACGGAGGGATGGTGTGGAAAACGTCATCTGCTCTTCATCTTCCTCTTCTCTTCCTCCTCCTCAGATCATCCTCCACTCCATGCACAAGTACCAGCCCAGAGTTCACATCATCAGGAAGGACTTCAGCAGTGACTTGTCTCCAAACAAACCCGTTCCCACCGGCGAGGGAGTCAAGACCTTCAGCTTCCCTGAGACCGTCTTCACCACCGTCACCGCCTACCAGAACCAGCAGGTACCGGGCCGCCACCTTACCTCCACAGAGGAACCTCATCAAGCATGGGACTTTATTAGTAGAAGTATTAGTACAAGTGTGAAGTACTTTCTTGAAGTTTATGATCAGTTACCCCAATAAGAATATAGAAAACACATTTCACTTCAAAATCTCCTTTTTTCCTTTAAAAAAACTTATAATATAAAACAGTAAATAAATATTTGTTTATTATTGATGCGCAAATATGATATTATTGTATTCCTGCAACATTTTATGACACGTATTACACACTTTTTATTACACACACACACACACACAAAAGAATTGTTGGTGATTTCAAAATATGAAGTTTTTAAAACTTAAAGTATCAAGTTACACTCAAAAATACTTAATTTGATTTTACGTGACCATTTGAAGTCATTCAAAGTTCATCAACAATTCTCCTTTTATAGTGCATGATAAGGCCTCCAGCATAAAAAAAAATAAAAACGCAAATCCAGGTTTTTCAAATTTCTTTTGTTGTACTTGCGACTTAAATATTAGCCTCAATATTACTTAATATAATTTAGGGTCACCAGTGAACCCTACAGTCTACCTACTCAGTCATTATTGATTAAATGGGATTTTTCTAGTCAGACTAACTCAGTTTAGTTGAGTCCAACCAACATCATTGAATTAAGTTGAAGCAACTTAATTTTTAAACTTTTTTAAAAAAATTTTTTAAATCAACTGTTCAAATTGATTGATTTAAGTTATTTTAACTTAACTTCTAGAGTATTAGTAACTTATTTGACTTAATTCCTGGCAACATTAGTTTTATAATCAAATAGTTTTACTGTGAAATCTAAGAAGACGCATATTTCCGACAATAATAGCACAAAAAAAATAAACCCACAGCCAAACGAGTTCAAACCAAAGCTTGAAAAATAACTCAATGTGAAATGAATGTGAAAAAGAATAGATCAATCGACTCAAAGAAACGTTTATTTAAAATCAATATACTGCAGAGAGAAACAACCTTTTTCTGTCCAAAACGTGTAAATAGAACAAACTTCTACAAAGAAAATACTTTTCTAAGTTTCTGATGATTCCCAGACACAAACACACGTTTATAGAATCTTTCCTGCTTTGATCCTGTAAATAATAATAAAATAAATGAATAATCACTTCTGTAAATCCCTGATTATTGTAAAAAAAAAAATATAATAAGACCAACCGCACTTTTGATGACGTCACACCACAGTCGGTTGTTTCAGCAGCGTCTCCTCTTCATCTTCATCTCCTCAGATCACCAGACTAAAGATCGACCGCAACCCCTTCGCCAAAGGATTCCGGGACTCGGGCAGAAACAGGTGCGTCATCGCCAGAACCTTTAGGGTCCAGCCTGGTACCCAAACCTTCATCCTCCGAACCGGTGATGGGTTTTTATACGATATAAGGATATAGAGTCGTCTCTGATGTACTTCCTGTAAAAACTACATCTGCAGGCAGACAGGCAGGCAGGCAGACAGACAGGCAGGCAGACAGACAGGCAGGCAGGCAGACAGTCAATGATGGAAGGGGCGACTTTACCTCTCAGTGTAAATCCGTGTTTAAAGTCTCTAACTGCAATTATTAAATATGATTATATTGTTATTTCATGCAAATAATAACAATTACAATAATAAAATCATATTTCAAATAAGTGACATGAATAAAATATGTATTATTATAATTACTATTATTATCATATTAATCATAATTACAATAATAGCAATAAAAGAAAAACTAAAATATTATTCTTATAATTATTATTATTATTATCTTTATACATTTGTTGATATTTATGCATTAATGAGTTAATATCGATAATCAAAATAACGAATTAATTAATGAATACAAACTATAACAATAATTAATAAATGAATATATGTCGTATTATTATTTATATTATTATCATTATTATCTTCAAATGTTTATTAATATAAATATATACATGCATTTAGTTAATATAGATAAATAGAGAATAATTTTGACGAATGAAATGTTTTGTTGTTATTATTGTTATTATTTTTCACACAAACTATTTAAATAATTTGAATACAATTCAAATTACAATAATAAATAAATGAATATGATATATCTTTTATTATTATTTTCATAATCATTATTTTCATTATTTTAAAATCATCTCAGCTCCGACTCTTTAGTTATTTATTTACCTCCTACAGAGACGCGTCCTTCCATATTTACAAACAATCATCTTCATCACCGGCGATGAGCTCGTCAGCGTTTGTTTTTCCACTGTGGCTCCGCCTCCTTCTCTTCTTCTTCGTTGGAGGTAGTCGACTTTGTTTTAGTTACATAAATCTGTATCATTGACAACGTGGATATTTACGAGCTGAAACATCGCCGTCGAAACGTAACCGTGTGAAGAAATAACTGTAAATCTTCATCCTGACATCCTGGTGTTTATCATTCCACACCCTCCCATTGTTGACGGAAAGATGATGATGATGATGAAGTTTCTTCACCCATAAAATATTTCTAAGATCTTCACAGCAGAATCAGCAACTCTCCCTTTTCTTAAACAACCAGAGGAGACGTCATTTCATTTAAAATCATCATCATCATCATCATCTTCCTCCGACCCAGACTGCAGAACCGGGTCACCAGAAACACAAGCTAACCCAAACGGATTAGGAACCGATAAGATAAAAGTGTGAATGTACGACCTGTGACACCTGATGTGTTTTTAAACCCTTCAGCTACCTGTGATGTCACTGCCGCCGTGGAGTCAGGCTGTACACTGTAAAAAGAGAATGGTTTGAATAAACTGGGGAAATAACTTCAACTGGGCAAAATTCTATTAAATCAAGTATCATCAACTTTAATCAATAAGTGAGGCTAAATAAAATAAACTTACTAGCTGAGGTAATTATTATGTCGTTTTTTTTGTTGTTTTTTGTTTTACAGTGCATGATTCAAACCCAGAAGCATGAAAAAGTGAAAGTCCAGATTTGTATATTCTTCAAATCTGTTTGAAAGAACTTCCAACTCTATACCAATACTTAAATTAATTTAGGTTACTATATGAAGTCATTTCTTTAGCTTTCTCAAAAAAACTGCTTTTTATAGTGCATGATGGGATGGAAAAAAAAAAGTGAAATTCCATCTTTGGAAATTCTTCTAATCTCCCTGCAAAACTTAAATTCTTCCAACTTACATTTTAGACTCAATAATATTAAACTTAGCTGTTTCTAACGGAACTTTTTTTCCTTTTTTTTACAGTGTAGAATCAGATCTCATAAATTGATGGATAAATTCTGGACATGCTTGATTTTGTTTTCTTGTCTCTCCTCCTTTACCTCCATTTTATTCTCGCCTCCAAAGTCTGAATTATGAAATAGAACATTTGTAGAGGAAGAGGGAGGAGGAGGAGGGGGTGGGGGAGGAGGAGGAGGAGGAGGAGGAGGAGGAGGAGGAGGAGGAAGGAGTGGAACCAGCAGACGCCTCCACACATGAAAGCAGCCCCCTCATCTGGTCTGCATTATTGGCACGCAGATATTCGAGACATCTTTTTTCATTTTCCAAACAATAGGTCGTTTGATTTATGAGCTGGCATCAGAATCTCGTTGCAGAAAAGCTACAGATGAAAAGATAACGGAGGGAGACGTGTTTGTCCGCCGAGAGACAATGAATGAATCCTCACGTCCCGCAGCCTCTCGGGCCCGGACCCGGGCCTGGCCTCGGGCCTGGACCCGGGTCTGTTTTGTTCAGATATCTCAGAGTGAGAAAACGCAGAAGCTCCTGCCGCTTTAGAAACTTGTTGTCAATCGTTTTGAATTTCATGCTACGTGTTTAGACGGCATTCAGACTCTGACCTCTGACCCTCACGCAGACGGCAGCTTTTGCTTTTCATTAAGCCGAGTTTGAGTCACACGCTGTTAGTCTGTATCAGGGTCTGTGTTCGGTGGACGGTCTGGAGCTGTGGATCGGTTTTCTGCAGCTGCTTGGCTTTTGTCTGTGGGGGGGAGGGGGGGCTTTAGGGGAGAGGTGGGGGTCACCCTGGACAACTTCATCACAACATCCTTCATTCTGACTTTCACACCAGCAGAAAATTTACTCCCACCAACTCACCTTCTGAAGAGAACCTGAAGAGAACCAGGACAAGAAGCTGGTTCTTCTGAAGAGAACCTGAGGAGAACCAGGACAAGAAGCTGGATCTTCTGAAGAGAACCTGAGGAGAACCAGGAGAGAACCCAAAGAGAACCTTAGAAGAACCAGGAGAAGAATCTGAGGGGAACCGGGAGAAGAACCTGAAGAGAACAGGGAGAAAAACCTGAAAAGAACCAGGAAAAGAACCTTAAGAGAACCCGGAGAGGAAGCTGAAGAGAACTTGTGGAAAACCTTAAGAGAACCTGAAGAGAACTAGGAGAAGAACTTGGTTCTTCTGAAGAGAACCTGAAGAAAACCAGGAGAAGAACCTAAACAGAACCAGGAGAGAATCCAAAGAGAACCTTAGGAGAACCGTCTTCATTTCTTCTCAGATTCAGTCCAGATGAATCTTTTTGACTCTAATTGGTCAGATTTGACTTTATTTTCTCTTTTTATAAAAACGCAGTTTTTCCAGACATAAGTACATAAACACTTATGTACATTAATGCAATGCAGGGGGTTGGGGGCTTCACCCTTGCCTAGTGTCCCTCTGATGCCAGAAAGAAGACCTTTGTGCTGCGTTTGAACGGGGACGTTTCCGTCCCTAAAGCGCTCTGGGGGACTTTTGTCTTGACTCAGTGAATTATTGACATACTTTAGGATCTGAGGTTGAAAAATGAAGAAAAGAAAAAAAAGTCCCCCCACAAAAACACGGAAAACTTCCCAAAGTCGATGCCGTTATAAGAGGAACCACAGAAGTATGAAAAATAAACACTAAATTGGAAACAGAAGCCCCTCCCCCGCCGTGGACAACAAACACGCCGTTATTTGTGTTTTCTCCGTAAACGTCTGCGAGGCCGAAGCTGCGCTGCTAATTTTTCACATTAAGCTCCAGCTTGTTTTCTTTCCGACGACTTCCTGAGCGGCAGACGTCTGCCGACGCTGAGTTATGGCGGTGTCGTCAGTCCGGTCTGCTGCGCCGGGCTTTACGGCCCGGCGGAGGGATCCAGCTCATTTGTTGGGTTTTTGTTTTCTGTCCCGCCGCATGAATGAGTGCAGTGATGGCGAGGCTCCGGCGGATTAGCGCGGCGCACTAACGAGCTGCGGCGGCCAGAGAGTTAATCGCGGCCCTGAGAAACAACACGGCGAGCTGCGACGGCCGGCGGTTCTGCTGGGCCAGAGCCGAGCGGCACGCAGGGAAGTAAATCAAGCAGGAAGGAGAACCGTGTACGGATTCAAGATGAAACGTCACTCAGATTTATGTGCACACTAAAATCCTGCTCCTTTTTAATGGCTCCAGTTTCCTCTGAGCAGGACTGCAGCCCCTTCCTCCTCCTCCTCCTCCTCCTCCTCCTCCTCCTCCTCCTCCTCCCCCCACCAGTCACACAAGTGAGATCCAATCTGTAGGTTCTGTGTGTGACGGCTTCTAAACTCTTGGATGATTCGTCTTTCACTCCACTTCCCTCCAGGATCCTGTAAAGAAACTGTGAGAAAAGGAGAATTGATAAATAATCTGTCGTCATGGAAACGAAGAGGTTCGCGATCCAAAAATAAATATTTTCACCGATCCTGCGTCTAAATCGGCTTCATACCGACCCGGTACCGCAGGTTTTTATACGCCTTAATCCACCGACTTCATTTACCTCAAATTATAGTCCAGGTTCATACGATGTGATGTGAAAAGTAACTAGTTACTGTCGGAGAAAAGTAGTGGAGTAGAAATACGACAATTATGATGAACAAGTGAATTACAAGCACCTCGTATTTGTACTGAAGTGCAGTACTTGAGTAAATGTACTCAGTTACTCTCCACCACCGTCGATGTTTGGATGTCTCCGTGTTCTGAATCCAGTTTGTGTCTCTGTCCCGGTCAGAACGGGCCTGGAGGCCATCATGGAGACCTACGCCTTCTGGAGACCCCCGGTCAGGACCCTCACCTTTGAGGACTTCACCAACATGCAGAAACAACAAGGTGAGGAAACATCTACCCTCGTCTGGAGCAAGGTTCTGCTCCCACCTCAGAACCCTGGAGTGAGTCCGGCTCCACCGAGGTCTGATCCTGGACTCCTTATTCCACTCTTCACTATTCCACATAACCAAAAGGAAAAGATCTGCTAGATGTTTCTTTAAAGTGTTTAAATTAAGACACGTCCAAAGAACACTGCAAAACAAACAAACATGGATGAATGAATGAATGGATTAACGAATGGTTGGATCAATGGAAGGTTGGATGGTTGGATGGATGGATTAACGAATGGTTGGATCAATGGAAGGTTGGATAGACAAACGGATGGATGAATGAATGGATGGATGAACTGATGAATGGATGGATGGATGGATGGATGGATGGATGAACAGATGAATGAATGGATGGATGGATGAATGAATGGATGGATGAATGAATGAATGGATGAATGAATGGATGGATGAACTGATGAATGAATGGATGGATGAATGAATGAATGGATGGATGAACTGATGAATGAATGGATGTATGGATGAATGAATGGATTGATGAACGGATGATTGACGGGTGAATTGCTAACACAATTTGTATAAAATGCGTTTTGTGACCTCTGTGACCTTGTTGAGGTTCTACAACATAAGAGGACGTGACCTTTCGGACCTTTTCTCCTCACACCTTCAGTAGAACCTGTTGGTGACCACCGAGCTCCGTGACACCGACTGTGGCATCCCATAATACTCAGTGCAGGTTTTATGTCCAGTGGTGGACAGTAACTAAGTATATTTACTCAAGGACTGCATCAGAGTGCAGATCTGAGCCACTTTACTCGATTACTTCCATTTCCACTACGATTGTCTGACAGTTTTAGTTACTTGTTACTTCTCAGATTACTTCCTGTCCCGGTGAAAACGACGTCCCTTTCCGTCTTTGAGTTCCAAAGTGGACAGTAACTAAGTATTTTTACTCAAGTACTGCACTTACGTACAAATTTGAGGTACTTTATTTGATTATTTCCATTTGATGCTACTTGAGGAATGTAATCCACTACATCTCACTACTTTACTGCATAAAGTACTCAGATTACCCCAGCCATCAGCAGAGTAATAGTAATCTAAATCATAATAGTACAGCACCGTGAGGTACTCTGAGTACTTTTACTCGATGAAAAGAACCAGATTACTTCAAACCGGTGGTTCAAACACGGTCGAGCCTCACGAACCAGAATCGGGTCCAAACGGATCAACATGTGTTCGTTATTAAGTAGAAACAAGTAAAAATAATCAATTATGATTCATTTAATTACGGCGCCGTCCTGAGCTGAACTCTGTCTCCGCATACTTTCCCTGCGTATCTCAGCGCTCGCCGCCTCAGCGCCGCTCGTCCTTCGTTTGAGCTTGGCCATACGCGGCTCTGCTGGCAGGTCGGCCGGCGTCTGCTGAACTTTTCACATCGCCAGCAGCCCTTGAAAATAAAATCGTCAAACGAACCCTGTGGCTTCTGGACGGCTCCTCGGCTAAGCGTCGCTCCGCCCCCCTTTTGTCTCGGGTTCGGATCTCAGAGGCGGCACGCGGCCTTGGCGGTCCCCGACACGACCTCTGGTTCCTCTGAAGGTCATCATCAGGGTTTGGGTTATGTCACGGTCCTGCCTGAACAGAACGTGATTAGGACTTAAAGAGGGCTCCAGAACCAGCACTGGACCCACGTCACTCAGGAAGGACGCTGTCTTTGCCTTTATGGCTCCTCCCCCTGAGGAACCCCGAGACCTTCTCACAGCAGGAAAACATGACATCACCAAACTATCCCCTACCTTTCTCTCTCTCTCTCTCTCTCTCTCTCTCTCTCTCTCTCTCTCTCTCTCTCTCTCTCTCTCTCTCCCCCTGTTTTCTTTACTCCCCCGCCCCCAGCTTCTCCAGTAGACCAGAGCTGCAGCGATATTATGGAAGGCATATGGAACGAAATCAGAACCCGGGCCAGGACGGTCCTGGATTATTTAGTTCTGCCTCCTCGTCATTATTGGTTCAAACTGAATTCCTCCATCTGAACGATGAACTACAGCCAAATTCTCATTAATGGAGAAATATGTAACGGCCCACAGCAATCGGTTCTCTTTGAACGGCCCGGCTCGCTGGAGTTCTAATCTGAGAGTCCTTCATCAAGGACAGGACCGGGGATGTGGGGCGGTTCTGTTGAGCAGACACGGTCAAAACTAAACCCACATTTATCTCCTCATGGAGGCAACGTATTTTACAGAACGATCCAGGGAAATGGCTTCCGGCGTCCTGCAACCGTCGGACGAAGATGTCACCTGTAGAACCTCAGGTGGTTCTTCCTCGTTTGTGCGTCAGACCAGAATCCCTGCTTCATTCTGTGGACCCGAGAGTTACACTCTGAAAACAAACCTGTCATACATCCGACCCGGTTGTGGATGATGCTTCTCCTGCACCGCTGCTGTAACGGAGACCCTCGCCTCCCCACAGGAGGTCAAGGGTCGGCAGGCAGGGATTCATGTCACTGAGCGAGAGGCGGAGTAAACTACACAGGTCATTAAACGTAGAGACGGACCCCGGACCCCCGCTCTCGCTCACATTCACACTTACTGCCAGTCCAGAGTCACTCACTCACCTTCATCACATGTTTTTGGACGTGGAGGTGAAAAGCATGAAGAAGAAGGAGGGTCGCTCTGTGGGAACCAACGCAAACATGCGAAGAACACGTTTGTGCTCAACCCAGAGGGGCGTCAGGTTCTTGCTATGAGGCAACCGTAATACCCCCCCCAGCCAATCGGAACCCTTTTTGCTATGAGGCTACTGTGCGACCCCCTCTGCCCCCCCGCCCCCATAAACAGTCGCGCCTTAAACTAGTTTGAGATTCTTCAGACGTTGTTTCATGAAACCAGAATGACTTTATCTGCTTTTGTGTTTCTTCCAGGTGGAAGCACAGGAACTTCTCCCACCACCTCCAGCACGGGAACCCCCTCCCCTTCTGGCGCGGCTCACCTCCTGTCGCCCTCCTGCTCCCCTCCCACCTTCCACCTCGCCCCCAACACCTTCAATGTGGGCTGCAGGGAGAGTCAGCTCTGCAACCTGGGCCTGTCCGAGTACCCCGCCTGCGCTCGCAGCAACATGGCGGCCCTGCAGGGCTACGGCGGCCTGGCCGACAGCTCCTACGGACGCCTCCAGGCCGCGGGGGGCGCTGTGGCCTCTGCTCAGCCCTCTGAATCCTTCCTTCCTCAAAGGACTTCTTCCTTGATCGCTGCCGGCATGCAGGGAGGCGCTCACCCCGGCAGCGGAGGCAGCGGCCCCGGAGGCAAGATGGATGCGTACGGCGGTCAGCTGGGCTCCTTCCCAGCCTCCCAGCTTCAGTATGTGATGCAGGCCGGAGGAGGTTCCAGCTCCGCCTCGTCTTCCTCATCCGGATCCTCCTCTTCCTCCGCCCACATGTTCAGCGGGAGCCACCACCACGTGCAGCAGGGCTCCTACAACGCCTTCTCCCTGCACAACCCTTACAACCTGTACGGATACAACTTCCCAACCTCTCCTCGCCTGGCCGCCAGCCCCGAGAAGCCCCCAGGAGGCCTGCTGTGCTCCTCCGCCCCCGCCGGGGCCTTCGGCGAGCGCCAGTACCTGTCCAATGGAAGCATGGACACGATGCACATGATCGGCAACACCAGCGGCGGCCAGCAGGGCGGCGGCTCCTGCGACGGCCGCCAGTACGGCTCCTCCTCGCAGATGTCCATGCACATGGTGTAGGAACCGGGATCCAAACCTCAAGGGCCTCCATGTCGCCGAAGTCTTCCAGCAAAACGGCAGATTTCTAATCCACGAACCCCGGAGTTTTGACAGGAAGCGTTAGAGAACTGGAAGGAGATCGTCTCAAGCCATCGCAGAGGGAGTCAAGCTATTATTTAATGACTATCTCCGTATGAATAAAGTCCAACAGAACTTGGACCCTCTCGCTGTTTCTGACAGGAGAGACACAAACACTAGTCAGAAGAGGAGGTGGAGCCCACACATGCTCCGGATCAGAAGGGATTATCAATTGTGAATCTGTTATGGTGCAATAGTAGCAACACTCTTTTCAAGTGACTCACTCTTTTTTAGGACTTAAAAGCCATCTGGTCATGACATCATGTAACCAAAGAATCTTCACTGTGATCCAGAAGTTTTGGCTTCGCCCAGCGCTTGTTGCCGCCGTGTCGTTTTAGAAATGTCACGGGGTCAGCGGTTCGCCGTCACGGTCTGAAGATTTGGCGAGAATGAAAGGGACAACTGGACAATCGGGGTGACTCACTGCTCCACATGCATGCATGCAGGAGATGAAGGATCTGCACGCCGCTGCGGGAGCCAGACGACGTCAGTCCAACATGTGGACGCAGTAAGTCAGAGAACTGTGGGAGGAGCTTCAGCCTCACAGCTCCACCACGCAACTTCATCGACTCCTCCTCCTCACAGACTGGAATGCTTTGGCTATTTTTTTTTTTTGTTGAGTGGATTATGTTTTCAACCATATATATATATATATATATATATATATATATATATATATATATATATATATATATATATATATATATATATATATATAAAGACGGCGAGTCAATAGCGTAAGCTTCAAAGTTGTTGTTGTTGTGTGAAAAGTTTTAAAAGAAGCAATAGCAGAACAGAGTAATTATGTAAGTATGTTTTGGTGTGTTGTAGAGATGTGTATTTAAGTGATGAGCAATATATAAACGATTTTACAGGCCGATCCGTCCTTAAACAAATGTGTGACAAAAGGGAAATAGCAAAGTGATTCTTTTTGAGGCATTTAAAAAAAAAACTGTAAATACAGGTGCCAAGCACGTACAAAAGCTCAATAAACGTTTTAATTCATGGACTTTGTTCTGATTCTTTTCCTCCATTAGCAGATAGGATGTTTATAATGGTAATAAAACATCAACATATAATCAACGATACAGTCGTACTTTTCTCTGGCTGGATATTCTATATTCTATATTTACTGCTAATGAACGTGACGTCATCAGTGATGGGGGTCTTGTACCGCTTTGTTGAGGTGAGGAAAGATCTGAGTCCTGAGGCGAAGCCCGTGACTCACCAGTCCATCTGGGCTCCGACCCTGACCTGTAGTCACGAGGTCGAGGTCGAGACGGAAAGAATGAGGTCAAGAATGCCAGTGGCTGAAATGAGCTTCCTTCCTAGGGGGGCTGGACTCAGCCTTAGAGAAAAGGTACTGGTCCACCTCCTGCACAAGCTCTAGAAAAGTAACATTCAATGTCCCCTAGAACCGGTCTTCAATACGAGGAGTCAGTCCACTCAGGTCCCCTCCGTCGCATACCACCTGTACCGCTGGGCCCCCAACCCCAGTGCCCACCCTTACAGGTGGTGAACCCCTCAGGGCAGTTCACCTAGAGACCCTCCCCTCCTAGCTCCGGCTCTAGAAAGAACTCTCTTGAAACCGATTCACACGCAGAAACAACCTTCCTCTGTGGGGGGGCTGGGTTCAGCCTTAGAGATAAGGTCCGGCGCTCAGCTTCTGCGCCGTCGCCTCGAATGATGCTAGGATGCCTTTTTCTAAGCTTTCTGGGAAAATCCAATTCCAACAGCCTCTCTACCCATGTGAGACCCATGGGACTACATTAACCCAGAGTCCTGGGACAGTTTCTGACTGTTAATCTGGACCCTTGGATACTTACTATGATGGGCTTGTTTATCACTAAAAAGGGGGGGGACCCCAGCTTAGACCCAGACTGTTTACCTCATCTGGCCTGGGCACGCCTCAGGATACTCCTGCAGGAGCTGGAGAGTGTTGCTGGGGAGAGCGATGTCTACAATACCCAACTTGGCAGGAGGAAATGGAGCAGAATCGCAAATGAGTGATCGGCGTCAATTCTTGGAACGAGCTGGAGGTGAGGTGCTATCAGTCACGGTTGCTAGGCTACGGCAACAACAACGAATGACATGATTAATAATCACACCAGAGTCCTCCACACTTATAAAGCACACACATCTGCTCCGCACCACATCACAGGCCCGAGCTTCAAACGCTGACACAATGCATCCATCATGGACCAAACTGGAGGTGAAACGACCCCAAAGAAAGAGACAAATTTTCTCCCTGCTGGTTCTGTTTATTACGAAAATGAAAAAAAAGAAAAAAGAAGAAGAGAGACAAATTCACTCGGCTCCAAGGCTGGCTGTTGTTCTTGATGCAAAACACAGCAGCACCTGTTTGAAGAGACACAGAAAGCCCCTTGAACGTCCGAGCGAGAGAGAGAGAGAGAGAGAGAGAGAGAGAGAGAGAGAGAGAGGGACAAAGAGAGAGAGAGAGAGAGAGAGAGCGTCTGAGCATCGTTCTCTGTGGTTCCCCTCTTGTTACACCGGCCCAGACTCCAGGGACTCAGCCAGCGCCAATCAGCATCCATTACACGGATGTCATCTGAATGTCTCCCCCCCGATCACTTCCTATCATGTGTGCAGCACTAGCCATGAAATATCATATCCAAACCATCATCAGAGAGCGGGGCGGGGGGGGGGCGGGGGGGGGGGCGGAGCATGGAGACTATTGGAAACACCTGTTTTTCCAAGCATGACTTCAAATAATGAGCGGCGAGATGGACCGGAGAGAAGCGCATGATTTCATAATTTGGCGGCGCTCCATCTCTCTGGACGTAATTATTAGGATAATTATTCCTGTGATTTGTCTGATGGGCGTCGCCCGCTCCAGCGGGACGCCACAGATTCCTGCCCACCTCCCTCGTCGTCGCTTTACCCATAACTTTAATAATAATACTTTCAGTTGATCGCATCACGACAGACTCGTCCCTGAGGAGCGGACTGAGGCTCAGGGTCTTGCTCAAGGACCCTTCCCCATGGAAACTGTCGGGGCATCGAACCTCCGACCTTCCGATTGGTGGATGGCCGTTCTACTTCCTGCCTTGCTTCAGGGCCTGAAAAAGTTCTAACTGGTAGGATCGCACATGAGCAGGTTCTAAACTGTGAACTACGCTACCAGAACAGCATGGGCGTATACCTGGAAAGCCTCCAATCCCCTGCGTAGTACCTGCAATCCCCCTGATTGAAGTCTCTACATTAAATGTGTCTCATTAATGACCTCAAACACACCAAATCGACTGAACTGGTTTTTTTCTATGAAGTCAGCAGTCTGCTGTAGGATCAGATGCCATAGTGACTCAAACATGAAGATAAAAACTGTTAACGTGTTTTTTCTGATCTCAGCGATAAAAGTTAAAATTAAAGACAAATTAAAGCTTCATTTAGACACAAGTTTGGAAGTAAGGTTTCTTTTTTCAACGGTTGCAAAGTCATGCGTGACAAAATATTGGTTTTCATAATACGAGCGCCCCCTAGTGAGTAATACAGGAAGTATTGGAGTCCTATTTGACATAAAGAAGATAAATCCTCTTATGCAGCGAATTTGGATCAAATGGACCGACGTTTGAGAAAATATGCACCTAAAACGCTGAATCTGGAGATAAAGCTCCCCCTAGTGGTGGTTGTGAGCGACCTTTCCCTAAATACATCCAGTTCTACCTCTCACATATATCTATGAGATAGGAAAATGTGAATTTTGAACTATCGTCGACTAATTCACATTAATCCGCAACTTTTTTGAGGATATAATAAGATTAGAAAGCGAATATTTAACATCACAAGATAAAACCTGTCATCTGGAAAAAGTCCTTTTGACGGTTTGAGATATTCCTGATGCATCTCTTCAAACGCCTCTTGGATGTAGACGACCTAACGTAACAAATTGAGCGATTTTTGCTCACATTAAGTTCAACCGGACAAAAAAGAATCGGCTGCCAGATCCGCCGCTTTGAGCCCGCTTTGATTGACAGCTCGCCACCTTGACGCTATCCCATAATTCCCCCTGTCTCACCCAGCGAGCTTATCTTTGGAGCATACCTCAAAAGATTTGACAGAACCACCCTCTGGGGAACCTCAGCGGATGGAAGTCCAGCCGAGGGGGGGGGCGGCGACCATCTGAGGGGAGGTCTGGTTCCGATATGGCACGGTTGGACTTCATATCAGACGCCGCAATAAGAGAACGCTGGTAAACTATTGCCCTCTTGTGTTTATTGCTCTCTTATGCTTGAGATTCCTTGGCTTCGACCGTCGTCTACTAAATTATCCCTGACGGCGGACGTGGGCCTCGCTTTTCCGAGGTGTTGCAGTCGGCCTGACGTTTGTATTGAGGCACTAAATCTTTGTTCTTGCACATACCTTTCTCAACTCGCCGGGTTTTTCTTTTTTCCCTATCCTTCCTGGAACATCTTGAAAGTATTTCAGGATTGATAAAGTGATGATGCAGATGTCTAGCTTAGAAAAAGAAACATGAAGACGCTGCTGATGTGGCCGCGGACTTTTAACGCTCAGATCTCTGAAGGCCGGTTGGGTATTTCCTGAAGTTCTCAAAAGTATAAAAGCATATGGAGCGTGACGGAATTAACGACCCGTCCAAACATTCGGTACTTTTTATCACCTGCTGCTTGTTCGGCGTATCATCGCAACTTTTCAGGAATCTTTGAAGGAGTTGGAGGCGGGGATAAATTCTGGTTGATAATCCATCCCTCCGTTTTCTTCCTCTTATCCGGGATCGGATGACGGTGGCGGCAGGCGGAACAGGGAATTCCTGACATCCCTCTCCCCAGCAACGCTCTCCAGCACACCCCAGGTGACCCGGGGGCATACCCGGGCCAGATGAGATGTATCAAATCCCTCCAGTGGATTCTGAGTGGCTCCATTCCGAGCCTCTCCTGATGTCCGGGTTCCGTACCTTATCTCCAGCTCTCTGAGTCCGGCCCCCCACCGCAGGAAGTTCATTTCAGAAACTTCTGTTGGCAACCTCGTTCCTTTCTAAGTACCCAATAGGCTTCAAGAACGTTGTGACACCTCACCCAGAGTAGGGAGACCAGGGTACCGTTTGGGGCAGAACTGGGAGTGAGTTCTGGTGGCCGGGCTCAGATGAAAGGCTTCTTGGAGTTGCACCCTGTTTGGGTTGAGTGCAAAGGAACCGGACTTTGTACCAAATAGATATAACTGGGCTCTGCTCTATATGTTGGACTAGTTCTGGAACCAAAATCATGTTTATTGATTATCGACAAAATCAAATTCATTTGATTTCATGATCATAAAAAAATTATTATTTAATTTGGACAGTTTTAATGTAAGTTTTTGTGGCGGGTCCAAACCGGATCGGTTTCGGCCGTGGTTTTTAAATACCGTCACTGTTGTCCTGTTAGCCAGCAGGGTACCGACCTACGGAGGGAAAGAAGTGATCCGCTGTGGCGACCCGTTAAGGAGGCAGCCAAAACACAAGGATGAAGAACGTAACCCTGACCCGGGTCCAGAGACTCAAACCCAGATGGCCAACTTATATACATGAAGCATCTAAGTTCTGACGAGGGGGATAAATATTTGAAAAGCAGCAGCGGTCCGGCTAAAGGAACCACAGTTTCCATCTTCTCAGAACCGCTCAGTCGCCTTCACACAGAATCTCAGAAACACTCACACAGCAGGCGGGTCAACAGGAAACGATCTGGATGCTTTTTCTCCTTCCTCAGGAAGTCCAGGAGATGTTTGAGATATAGTTAACCCGCACAGGCAGGTGGTTCTGATCAAAACGGCGTCCCGTGGCGCCGAGCCTGCTGAGTTCAGAGACGCCCCGCTGGGAAGACCCCGCGTCTAAATGAGAGAGCTCCGGTGCCGCGTGGCGGTTCGCGGTCAGGTCCTGGGAGATCCGGAGGATTGGGTGACTGACCAGGCGGCTGACCCCGATATCGGAACCCCCCCCTGAAGGTTTGAGGCTGGAGTGTGAGAAGCGGAGCGTTGGGAGTTTTAAGTGTTTGCAGCACTTAGTGGTTTTACGGTTTGCCTCTACTTAACTTCTAAAACCGTTCCATCAGGACTTTAATCCTTACCAGCGACTCTAAAGTTCTTCTTCTTCCGTCTTTGAGACGTTTCCCTCACGGACTTTCTCCGGAGCTCCCAGGGTTCCTTCCCCGCCGGTAAACCTCCTCTCAGGTCGGACGCCATCGCCTCCGGCCACGCCTCCAGCCACGCCCCCAGCCACGCCCCCAGCCACGCTTCCAGCCCGCCGCCTGCCTTCCACACTGAACGATGAACACAAACACAGAACATTCTTAACCTCAGAAGATAACCCGTGGTGTTCCACAGGGTCGGGTGTTGGGACCTCCGTTGTTTACAGCTGTTTGACTTCATATATGTTGATATTGTTAATGTTTGCAGATGATACAGCTTTATTTTGTACAGGTGAAGACTTGAAACAGTTATTAACAGTAGAAAGAAGAACTTTGAACCGATAACAGGTTATCGAATCAAATCCAAACAAAATAAAAATGTCTGGTGTTTGTTGATATCGGGGAAGTGGAAGTGAAATGGACAACAACAGTAAATAGAATTTTAAAGAGTGACTGTGGTTCAGAAACCACATTAAAAAATACATATTGTATAAATCAAACTTAAATAATGTAAATGTGTTGCTGTTTTTATAGGTTTTAATGTATTTCTTTTTAAAAAAATAAGTTTTAAGGTATTGCTGTTTTTATAGATTTTAAGGTATTGCTGTTTTTATAGATTTTAAGGTATTGCTGTTTTTATAGGTTTAATAGGTTTTAATGTAGTCTAGAAAATACGTGTTATATAGAAATGTAAAGGTGCTACTGCTCCTTAAAATGTTTAGATAACGTACATTTTCTCCTCTTAATTTTTTCAAATTGAAAGAAGGAAATTACATTTAACATGATTATTTATTTGTGAAACAGGTTAAATTAAAACTCATGCTGTTTGTTGAGATTGAAGAAAACCTTTAAAATGTTAAATCTTTTGTGACAAAAATCGTTTGAATTAATCGTTGTTTCTCATAACTACATACAAAATAAATAATTTATTCATTCCCCTGAAGGACTGAAACGATCTGAATCTTTAATTTACCAAACTGCCTTGTTATTTCCTGTTTTCTTCTGACCTGGTCTCTCTCTGAGAGAGTGTCCACGAGGAGGGCGTGGCCTAACGCACCTGGTTTCTAGCTCAGCTCCACACCTGATTTGCATCTTCCTCATTATCTGCTGCGGTACATCAACCCCGGTTCTCCTGCAGCTCCTCGCCACATTAAACCTTCGCCTCAGAGGGACGTGATATTCTCTACATCAGAAAGAGAAACAATTTAAGTCAACGTTTGAACAAAAAGAAAAAAGAAAAAAGAAGCATTTGATGCATCAAAACAATTTTAATAATTAATTAAACATAAATGGCTAAATTCAAACGCCAATAAAACAAATGAGCCGAGCTTTAAACGGTAAAAAGTTGAACACAGAAACCTTGACGGTTGCTGATACAGCATGTGGGTTCTGGGCCCCACTGGTTCCGAGGTTCTTGCTTTCTCCTGTGTTCCGTCAGTCCTAAACATTCAGATTTTCCCACTTGCTCATTCATTTCACAGGAAGTTTGTTGCCGGTGAACTCTGACACGATGTGAACAACCAACCCGATCTTTTTTTTAAAAATACAGACCTAAAACCTCTGAGTGGATATTCTGGAAAAAGCCCGACACACATGGGTTCTATAAATCAGCTTTATAATGTCACATAAAATGTAACTATGACTACGAGCCTGAGAGCTGGTCCATTTTTGTTACTGCACAGCCCCCCCCCCTACCCCCCATCAATCTATCTATGGGGGCCATACATGCCTACTGGTGCGTGTCTGAATGCGGGTTTGAGGGTGGCAGCTGCGCTCGCTCATGGACCTCACCTGCACCGGCTGGGCCCGCGCCAGGGAGCGATTCCTAGAAATTTCACAGAGACATTTCTGAATCCGTCAGCGAGCGCAGGCGTCGGACTTATTGCTGGGATAAAACAAAATTCTATTGTAGTGCGTGTAACAGGATTTAATAACGCCTGGGTAATTCCCAGTAACGGTCCCGTTGAAAGCTGAATCACACCCGCCGCCTCGTTCTGCCGCCCCGCCGATCCGCTGGGCTTGAGTTGCAACGTGCGCTGAAACGGGAAAACAGCATAACCCGTTTCAGTTTGAAGTGGACTCGTGTTCTTTTCTGTTCATCAGATGTCGGAACTGTTAACAGTTGATCCTTTAACCCTTTAATGTCCCGCTCAGCTGTTTGGTTGAGCTCATTATGACTCACTCTTTCTTATGGAAACACGAAACTGAACCTGTTCATAATCTGACCCGGTGGTAGAATACATATACATATATATACATACATATATATACATATATATATATATGTATATATATGTACGAGTAAAAGAGTAAGAGGCCTAGGATGAGGCCCTGAGGGACCCCACGTGTCACAGGGGCCACTACAGAGGATTGAGAAATTCCTATTCGATAAGGATTTTTTTGGGCAGTTTATAACATTTGAGGACTAAATAAACAGAATTATGCCACTAAAAAAAGTCCAATCAGGACTCTGATTGGACTCTTGACTGTTTTGCTGAAGGAAAAGAGTCACGACGTTTAGAATAAAGGGATTTACAGTCGGCTAATTTAATTAAAACTGACCGTTTTCGATCGATCTCGATTCCTAAGTCCAATAGGGAGGTACTTTTGGTACGTGCCAAAACCTGCAGCAGCTTTAGATGGGACAGTCCTCTAATCGTTAATATCTCATCTCAGTATCTTTCACCTTTCTCTTAATTCATGTATGAAAGACACTCGGGAAAAATACAAATCAATCAAACGTGTTGGACTTCATTTAAAGTTGGTTGGACCATTCAGCGGCCCGTGGTGAAAGACCACAAGCCGGGTAAGACCAACAAATCTGGAGAGCGGTGTCTTTATGGACCTCAAATACCAAGTTTCTCCAAAGCCGGAAAAGGTCAATATCCTTTGATCTGGAGGACCGTCCATCAGCGTTGGGTAAAATCCCAAATCCTCAGAGACGTGTCGGACGTGGTTCCAGTTGAGAAGTTCCAGAACTTAATCAAATAAACCCACCCGCTCTCTGTCCGAGAAGAAGGACATACTGGACAATGTCCTTTATAATTTTGCTGTACTTTCGTCTCTAATGACAGAAACTTACTACAGAACCATCTTTGTAGAAACTCGAGGGAATTTTGGCAGTTTGGGGCAAATTCAGAACCTCGCAGTGACGATTGTTTCGCCTAACGGAACTCCTACAGACTGTAAACGCATCATTACAGGACCTTCAGATCAGTTGGACTACCCTGAGGTCGACAGCGAGAGAGCGCAAGCAGGGTCTGGGTTTTCTTCTGGATCACCTCGTTTACAAAGGTTCCCCAAAAGTCTGGAATGGTATTGAAACCCAGAAGGGTCCATATCTTGGAATCTAGAGGACTGTCCTTCAGTCGGGCTGGGGAGTTGGACTACTCTGCCTCTCAGGCTGTAAAGACTCTTGTAGGACTGACCCGCCTTCATGGAGATCATACTTTTAAGAATGAATTGGCCTTTGAGGATTGCTGACGAATCATTCAGAGCTGCCCCCCTATTGTCCGTCATATTCCCCCCCCCCCCCCCACAAATACTTGTACGGCCCAGATGCCAAACGTCTGCATCTACGGCGTAGAATGTCGTTTATCTGACGCCTCTCACAAAGCGGCGTGTGAGTGGATGTGTATGTGAAAGAGTTGAAGTTCCGATGTCTCACAACATGTAGAGTTTGTGGGACATCGGATCCTAATCCCTCACACCTGCTCCGTAAAGGAATGCCAAGTTAAATTTACAACCGTGAGTAAAGACCCCGCGGAAAGACGAGTTTAATTGAGGATGGCTCGGCGGCGTTGGAGCCGCCTAACAGAGTTGTGTGCGGAGTTTATCGCAATTATTTGCCTGTCCAGTTTGGATCAAGTCTTAAAGGGGCAGTGAGTGAAATCTAAGGGGGTCTCTGAGAATATAATGTTCATAACTCTGTTGTTTATCTACAGAGGGAGGGGGTCCGTGCTCTACCGGTCCAGTATGTTTGTACAGTCGCCTAGAGCGGACATGCAGAACTCTGGTTCTGGAGAGGGTTTTAGGCTGGAGGTGTCAAGAATACAAGAAGGAAGTTCTTAACGGCTAAAAAACCAATGAAGAAGAAAAGATAATGGATAAGTTGTTGCTGGCTGACTGTGTAACCCTCCAGGCGCTGGTGGCCCCCCTACTGGTGGCCCCCCTACTGGTGGCCCCCCTACTGGCCCATTTCCTGCAAACCGATGTGTTCAACCATCTCTGGTTGAGCTCGGAAAGGTTAATGGGTGACGGGGCTCCTAGCTTGGACTTTATTGCTTCCGGGGGCAATGATCTGAGTATTTGCTGCGAGGAAGGAGGGGGGGTCCCCGGGTGTGACTGTCACTCCTGTTTCTGAGGGTCATAGTTATTATTTAACACCAGGATAAAGACATCCAGTTGTAAAGTACAGTCCTTGTGTAAATGTGCGCCGTTACTGTCCACCGCCGGTAGCCGGAGGTAAACAGAGCGGTTGCTAGGCGACGCCTCAGACCTGCTGAGCGTAAATCGGACGCTTGTCTTCAAACGCTCCTCGGCCAATCAGAGGGGAGACTGTTCTGTAGCGCAGTGACTTCCTGTGAGCAGCCGTGTCTGTGGTCCAGATTGAGACCTCACCCTTCAGCAGCAGACTGGACAACAGGTTGCATGTGGACCGCATATCTCTGGCCAGAACCGCTCTGCCCTGCCTGGCCCTTAATCCACTCAAAGCCAATTACAAGACTATTACTGGGATCGCCTTCCTGAAAATGACAATGGACCCTGTGGTGGCGGCGGCAGCCAGAGAGCAGTCGTCACTCAGTCGACTGCTCTCGACTGAGTCTGTCTGTCTGTCTGTCCCCCCCCCACACACACACACACACAAACACACACACAGACACACCTCCATAGGTGTCGTGATGGTGGTGGTGCCGGATGACTCTGCCAAGACTGATGATGAATTTATTGGAGATGTGAGGACTTGGCAGAGTCAGCAGCAAGAACAAACTAGACTGACTAACGTGTTCTATAGACAAAGAATGTGTGTGTGTGTGTGTGTGTGTGTGTGTGTGAGTGTGTGTTCTATAGACAAATGATGTGTGTGTGTGTGTGTGTGTTATGTGTGTGTGTGTGTTCTATAGACAAAGAATGTGTGTGTGTGTGTGTTTGTGTGTGTGTTCTATAGACAAAGAGTGTGTATGATTGTTTGTGTGTGTGTGTGTGTTATGTGTGTGTGTGTGTGTGTGTGTGTGTTATGTGTGTGTGTGTGTGTGTGTTCTATAGACAAAGAATGTGTGTGTGTGTGTTTGTGTGTGTGTTATGTATGTGTGTGTGTGTGTGTGTTATGTGCATGTGTTATGTGTGTGTGTGTGTGTGTGTGTGTTATGTGTGTGTGTGTGTGTGTGTTATGTGTGTGTGTGTGTGTGATTGTGTGTGTGTGTGTGTGTTATGTGTGCGTGTGTGTGTTATGTGCATGTGTTATGTGTGTGTGTGTGTGTGTGTGTGTTATGTGTGTGTGTGTGTGTGTGTTATGTGTGTGTGTGTGTGTGTGTGTGATTGTGTGTGTGTGTGTGTGTGTGTGTTATGTGTGTGTGTGTGTGTGATTGTGTGTGTGTGTGTTATGTGTGCGTGTGTGTGTTATGTGTGTGTGTGTTATGTGCGTGTGTGTGTGTGTGTGTGCTATGTGTGTGTGTGTGTGTGTGTGTGTGTGTGTTATGTGTGTGTGTGTGTGTGTGTTATGTGTGTCTGTGTGTGTGATTGTGTGTGTGTGTGTGTGTTATGTGTGCGTGTGTGTGTTATGTGTGTGTGTGTGTGTGTGTTATGTGTGCGTGTGTGTGTTATGTGTGTGTGTGTTATGTGCGTGTGTGTGTGTGTGTGTGTGTGTTAGTACATAAACATGTGTTGAGCTCAAACAGCTTCACATTAATCACGTAGGACGTCACAGTGTGACTCATTGATTTAATAAAACAGGAAGTGGACCCTGTGACCTTCTTCTTCTTCTGATTTATGAGGTGATGCGGCCGTTTAGGTCAAATCCAGCCGAGAGGAGAAAACTTCCCGAAGGCATGCTGGAATTTTACCCACTTGTGTCGGAACATGTCTGTGTGTCACAGCGGATGCTAATTATCTCCCACAGATTGGGCCTTCATCATCCCCCCTCATCAGAAGAACTCTGACATCATGTCAGACCTTCTTCACCTCCAGCCTCAGTCCTTCTGTGGAATCCATCCTTCTCAACTGGAGCTGAGAGAAACGCAGTGAGGAAGATCCTGACGTCTTCATCACACGAATCTCAAAAACGTTTAAAGTTCTGGATCTGCTCATGAGATCAGTGACGATCATTTTTGTGTGAACCTGGACTGTTTCACTCTGTGAACCTGGACTGTTTCACTCTGTGAACCTGGACTGTTTCACTGTATGAACCTGGACTGATTCACTGTGTGAACCTGGACTGTCTCACTGTATAAACCTGGACTGTTTCACTGTATAAACCTGGACTGTTTCACTGTATGAACCTGGACTGTTTCACTGTATGAACCTGGACTGTTTCACTCTGTGAACCTGGACTGTTTCACTGTATGAACCTGGACTGATTCACTGTGTGAACCTGGACTGTCTCACTGTATAAACCTGGACTGTTTCACTGTATAAACCTGGACTGTTTCACTGTATGAACCTGGACTGTTTCACTGTATGAACCTGGACTGTTTCACTCTGTGAACCTGGACTGTTTCACTGTATGAACCTGGACTGATTCACTGTGTGAACCTGGACTGTCTCACTGTATAAACCTGGACTGTTTCACTGTATAAACCTGGACTGTTTCACTGTATGAACCTGGACTGTTTCACTGTATGAACCTGGACTGTTTCACTGTATGAACCTGGACTGATTCACTGTATGAACCTGGACTGTTTCACTGTGTGAACCTGGACTGTTTCATTGTATGAACCTGGACTGTTTCACTGTATAAACCTGGACTGTTTCACTGTATGAAGCTGGACTGTTTCACTGTATGAACCTGGACTGTTTCACTGTATGAACCTGGACTGTTTCACTGTATGAACCTGGACTGTTTCACTGTATGAACCTGGACTGATTCACTGTATGAACCTGGACTGTTTCACTGTGTGAACCTGGACTGTTTCACTGTATGAACCTGGACTGTTTCACTGTATGAACCTGGACTGATTCACTGTATGAACCTGGACTGTTTCACTGTGTGAACCTGGACTGTTTCATTGTATGAACCTGGACTGTTTCACTGTATAAACCTGGACTGTTTCACTGTATGAAGCTGGACTGTTTCACTGTATGAACCTGGACTGTTTCACTGTATGAACCTGGACTGATTCACTGTATGAACCTGGACTGTTTCACTGTGTGAACCTGGACTGTTTAATTATTTTTTAGTCCAGATATTTGAATGTCCGTTAAAATCCGGAGAAAACGAGTATCGCTTGAACTAATATTAGGTTTTTTCTTTAAAACCCAAACGTTGTCGTAGAGACGTGAGAAAGATTTAAAGTCGTTTTAAGATTTCTTTATTTATCTTCTGTTTTTATCTGTAGCGAGGGGCCAGTTTTAGTTGTACAGGTTACGGAGCGACCTATCTGGTTACTGCTGTGTGTGTGTGTGTGTGTGTGTGTGTGTGTGTGTGTGTGTGTGTGTGTGTGTGTTTAAGGCGGGGGGCTTTTGTTGAGTGGAACGGCCTCTAAATCTCCTCTACTCACCTTTCGCAGTGACAACATTTAGCACAGTGTGACCCCCCCACACAGCCCCCCCTCACCTATCACTCTCCGATGTTACTCCCCCCCCTCACCATTTGAATTTTCCCTTTTTGAGTCTTCACAACCAGTTTCAGGAGTGATAGAAGGATGAAGTGATTTTCCCGGGGGGGGGGGGCGAAAACAGATGGTTGAACATTACAGGGGACAATTGGTGGAGATGGGGGGGGGGGGCTCGCTGTCTTACAGTAGGGTCCCGGTCCAGGCCTCGCTGCAGCTGAATGCGACAAAATGTTAAATGGAATTTGTTGCCCCCCCCCCCCTGCCTCCAGTCCAGAATTGGCCCGGAGAAGGAGCATGTGAGAGGCATGATGGCATGTCCTTCACGGTCCGGGCGAGTCTGGGTGACAGCTGCCATGTTTATAGGCCGGCTTCGATGACAGTTGGTGGGGGGGTTGAGGAGGGGGGGGGGGGGGGGGGGGGCAGCTCTGCTCTTTTCAGACAGGAATTAGGTTTGTCATCAGATTCTAAAATCCCTCTGATTTATGACGTTTCCACTCCTGTTTTCCCTCCTACCCCTTTGACCCCCGCCGTCAGACCCCCGCAGGGAGACGATGACATTCGCCAAAACTGTTTGTTTGTTTACCTCTTACTTTCATCGCAAAGGATCCATTTCCCACCCACACGGACCCCACTCCTCAGACCCCACTCCACGGACCCCACGCCACAGACCCCACTCCACAGACCCCACTCCTCAGACCCCACTCCACAGACCCCACCCACACGGACCCCACTCCACAGACCCCACTCCTCAGACCCCACTCCACAGACCCCACTCCTCAGACCCCACCTCACAGACCCCACTCCACAGACCCCACTCCACAGACCCCACTCCACAGACCCCACTCCTCAGACCCCACTCCACAGACCCCACTCCTCAGACCCCACCTCACAGACCCCACTCCACAGACCCCACTCCACAGACCCCACTCCTCAGACCCCACTCCACAGACCCCACTCCTCAGACCCCACCTCACAGACCCCACTCCACAGACCCCACTCCACAGACCCCACTCCTCAGACCCCACTCCTCAGACCCCACTCCACAGACCCCACTCCTCAGACCCCACTCCTAAGACCCCACCTCACAGACCCCACTCCTCAGACCCCACTCCACAGACCCCACTCCTCAGACCCCACTCCACAGACCCCACTCTTCAGACCCCACTCCTCAGACCCCGTTCCTCAGACCCCACTCCTCAGACCCCACTCCTCAGACCCCACTCCACAGACCCCACTCCTCAGACCCCGTTCCTCAGACCCCACCTCACAGACCCCACTCCTCAGACCCCACTCCACAGACCCCACTCCACAGACCCCACTCTTCAGACCCCACTCCTCAGACCCCGTTCCTCAGACCCCACTCCTCAGACCCCACTCCTCAGACCCCACTCCACAGACCCCACTCCTCAGACCCCGTTCCTCAGACCCCACCTCACAGACCCCACTCCACAGACCCCACTCCTCAGACCCCACTCCTCAGACCACTAGCTGCTGTGTGCAGCGTTGACAGCGGTCACTCTCTGCTCTTTAATTAAAGATGTAAAAATATTCCCGAGTGTTTTATTTACTATGTCATATATAATTATTAGTATTGTTTTGTGTTCTGTCCTTGTTTACACTGTTATAGTGTTTTTTTTACACTGTGGACCAGTTCATCACAGGACCCACAGTGACGTTTTCTCACCGTGACGATGTGTCGACCTACACGTGGGAAAAAAACTCAACTAATAATATTTAACAGTTTATAACAGATGATATAAATAAAGAACATTTATTACCTCCCAGTCGCTTCTGACCAGCTGAGATAAATAACCCTCTGATGAAACAGGTCTCTTATTTAATTGGCCCCTAATCTCCTTGATCTAACCCACCCATCCTCCACCCGTCTCCACCTATCGCTTACATAGACGTCTGATGGAGGGGCCGATTATTTAGAGCTGCGCCTGAAAGACCCTCGGAGTGAAATTACAAATCAGTCGCCAACCAATAAATGAGGATTATGAGTTGAATATTATTTTAATAGTGTCATCAATACCAGGAGTGGGTGCCAGAGTCATGGAGGGGGGGGGGGTTATTTTAGGAAGACTGCAGATAGAAATGACAAACATAGACGATATAAATGTTCATTAAAAAAAACAAAAAAACAATAAGTGCGAACCAGTGGGTAAGACTTCCTGTGTTTAGACGTGAGATAAAACCCAAAAGGTTTGGATAGAAGAACCACAAAAAAGGACAAGTACAGAATAATTCCCTCCCTGTTTGTTTGAAATCAGAAGAACAGGTTGTTTTTTAAAAAAAACACGAAAAAAAAAACAAAACTCAACAAATATAAACATAGATGTTTATCTTTTAAAGGTGTAAACAGCCTTCACCCAAAAATATACAAAAGTGTAGCTTAATTCACAATTTTAAAATGTTTTCATAAATAAGAGGGTTTATAAATTCAGAAGCGTAGAATAGTATAATATTGTATATGATGAAAAATATAGAGCCTCTACATAGACTTTAAAAAAGAATAAGGGAACACATAATCATCACAGTGTCACTCCAAGTCAGTCACACCTCCGGGACGTCAACCTGTTCAGTCAGGAAACAACATTGATTGTCAATCATTTCACCTGCTGTTGTGTGAACGGGACAGACAACAGGTGGAAAGGAGAGGCATGAGCGAGACCACCCCTACTAAGGACTGGTTTTGCAGGTGGGGGGCTCAGACCATTTCCTTCTCCTCATCCTTTCTGGAAGATTCTTGGCTATTTTTGTAATTTTTCAATTTGTTTGTGTTTTTTGTTTGTTTGTTTGTTTGTTTACATGTTTGCCAATTCCTTTGACTAATTTTGACAGTTTGCTGCGCTACAAGTCTTTTAACTTTGATCCTTTATTTAACTGATAATACTCACACTTTTACTCATTTAAGGTTTGAACACATAGTTTTCAGTTGAAGCGGAGTATTTCTAGCAGAAGTATTTTTACTCCACTGACTGGACCTGTGAGGATAAACCAGGACTAAAGAAAGCAGGAAGTGAGTGCATGATGGGAAACGTCAGAAACGTCATTCTGAGAGTTTGTATGATCTGAAGAGGAAAGCGAGCCGCAGATATTTCCTCACATCTTAAAAAAATGACACCCAGCTATGTGACACTTCGCCTCTCCTTATCGTGGGAATTTATAAGCTCCCCTCTGTGCCAGGTGCTCCGCCTGGGGAATGCACACACACACACACACACACACAGACACACACACACACACACACACACACACACACACACACACACACAGACACACACACACACACACACACACGTTTACACTTACAGTGTGGACACATGTCATTCACACGAATCTACAAATTAGTCGTCTAATCTGTGTCCCGGAGGACGAGGCTGATTGTTCCTGCTGTTTATAGACGGGGTTTCAGCGCAGCAGATATATAAATCACCGGGGGGGTAATCGCTCCGGGGGGGTCACCGGTTCTATTCCAAACCCAGTCAAGTTGTTCTGATCAGAAGAGAAGTGGGGGTGGAGGAGGTGGGACACAGGTCCAGGTAATAAGGATTACAGTAAAAAGAATAAATGCTGGTTTTAGTTAATGTTTCATATTTTCACAAAAGTTGTTTCAAGATTCTGACAGAACTTTTCAGGGTGTTTCAGATCTGGTCCGAACATCGACCCGATAAACTGTCTGATCTCCAGTCTTCATTCGTGTTCTGATGAAGGCCTGCCAGGTCCAAACGTTAGCGCGCATGTTGTTATGAAAAAAGGCCCAAATAAATGGATGTCGGAGTTTTAGTCGTATAAACATCCTCAGAGATTCCAAAATAAATACATTTATAATAATAATAGTCATTATAATAAACATTTCTGAAGAGTGAAAATGAAGCACAGTCATCATTGCCGTGTAGCGATCGGGTTTTGAAGTATGACATCATCAATGAACAGCGTTGTGTCATCGGCAGAACTGAGCTGCTTCTGTTTTAGCCCGGGAACTAGAGACTAGCCCTGGAACCAGAACCGAGCTGGCCTATAACCAGTTCTTTGCTTTTCGACAGACTAAGCACCAGCTCCTGGCTCTGAAAAAACTGGTGCCAGACAAGCACCAACCCTCTTATGGTCTAAAGCCCTGAACCGGTACGTCATGCCACCGCATAATAATTCAAAGAAGGTTCAGAGACTTGGAGGTAAAAGAAACCGTCTCAGCAGTGAGACCTTTGAAGAAGTTCTGGGGTTGGACCACATGGCTCAGCAGCTGATGTTACGTTTTCCTCAAAATCTGTGTTCCAACAAAGTTACCTGCCCCCCCCCCCCCCACCCCACCATGCCCACCCGCCTCCCCAGCTGATCTGCTCCTCGTCCGCTGATCCATCATTGATGACAGGAAGTGTCCGTAGTTCTGGAAATAGCTCCGCCAGACAAGCCTCACCTTTCCGAGCCTCTGCAGTCTTTTTCTGTACCTCCTCTGAGTGGAACGAGTCTACGGGGCAACAACGACGACCCCCGTTGATGCCCCCCCCCCCCCCCCCCAGTCGTCTCGCAACCATTGGCTCTTCCTCCGTCTCTCGTCTTCACTCTCCCAGCTCCGTCACCCCGTATACTCCTCGTCAATCATCCTCCTGCCGGAGGGGAAGAAGAAACCCTCCACCTCACAAGCGGCAATTTTTGAGTGGTGGCAACAACTTTGCAACTTTTGGAAAATATTCCGTGCCCAGCGGGGGCTTCCAGTCCGCCGTGAATCTGGCAGCTGACAAAAGTTAGCACTCAGCGGAGTCCGTCTGTAACCTCAGCCCCCGTCTGACGGAGAGACATCCACACCGACAATCAGAACTTAATAAATGTGTTCCGCATTTTAACACCTTGATTCTCCGCCGCGAGGGGCGACCCCCCCTCCCCCCCGCAGGGTGTATGTCTTGGTCTGAGGTGTCCTCCTTCCTGATTAACTGTTCAGACGCGTGAGGCCGGAGCTCATGGGGGTTTGTTGAGTGGAAGTTTTAGGATTGTTGGAATGTTCAGAAAAGTTCCCGTTTGAAAATTTGGTCATTATTTTCACTATTTGCTTCCATTAGGACCAAATATGGGCGTCAAAGGGGACAAAAGTGACACCTGGAGGAAAAGTACACCTGACAGGGGTGAGACTTCAGTATGAGCTGAAACACTACACCGTGAAAACACCATCAAAGTAAAAGTACTCATGTACTCATGTACTTATGTACTCATGTACTTATGTACTCATGTACTCATGTACTTATGTACTCATGTACTCATGTACTCATGTACTCATGTACTTATGTACTCATGTACTCATGTACTCATGTACTTATGTACTCATAATAATAGTACATTTAATTTATAATGTACTTATGTTCTACATCAATCTGATAATCTTTAACAATAATTGGCATCAACGTGTTTCATTCTGGAATAAAATGCACCGTTTTTCCGATAAAACTTCATTTTTAACTTGAGGAGTTCAATCAGGAGAATGACTTGTAATACGCAGGGGGTTGGGGGCTTTTTTGGAGATCCAGTATTAATGTGGTGGGTTACAGAGGGGGCCTGGTTGGATTTAAAGGAAAAAGTTGTTTGAGAAGTTTCTTATAATGTTTTGATCAGAATCTGTCAGTAATAATATAATATATCAGTAATTATATAATATATCAGTAATAATATATCAGTAATAATATATCAGTAATAATATATCAGTAATAATATATCAGTAATAATATATCAGTAATAATATATCAGTGTTAATATATCAGTAATAATATATCAGTAATTATATAATATATCAGTAATAATATATCAGTAATAATATATCAGTAATAAGAAGGTGGTTGTAGCTCAGGAGGAAGAGTAGTCGTCTTCTCAGGTCAAAGGTCTGACCTTTGACCTGAGAAGGTGTAGTCCGGGGGGCAGTTTGACCCCTGCACTCTACATGTCGTATGGATTTAGGCTCCGACTTCCACAATTGTGTGTGTAAATGTGTGTGAGTGTGTTTGTGTGTGTGTTTATGTGTATGCGTGTGTTTGTGTGTCTGAGAGTGTGTTTGAGTGTATGTGTGTGTGTGTGTATGAGTCTGTTTGGGTATGAGTGTGTGTGGTTATGCGTGCGTGTGTGTTTGTGTGTATGTGTGTGTGTGTGTGTGTGTGTGTAGGACTGACCACCTGTGCAGCAGGCGATCAGTCTCTGTCTGAGGAATGTGACAGTGACCCGGGGATGAAGGTGAGTGTGTGTGTGTGTGTGTGTGTGTGTGTGTGTGTGTGTGTGTGTGTGTGTGTGTGTGGGTGTGTGTGTGTGGGTGCAGAAGCAGGTGCTCCCTTGTTGCCTACAAACGTGACTGACACTCAGGCACGTCTGCTCTGAGGCACTTATGTCATGGAGCGTCGAACCTTCACCATAGTAGCTGTGAGGAATGTCAACAGCCAGGTGACACCCTTCAAATCTCACTGGAGTCAAAGAATATGGATGTGGGTGAAGGATTCAGACGTAGGTGACGGATCATCTCTCCAGAGACTCAGGAAGGAAATCCTGGATCAGTGGATCCCAGACTTTTACACCTTTAAAGGATTTAACCAGAAAATCTGAGCTTGATCCTCAGAACCTCCCTGTGAACCGTCTTAGTTTCTTCCTCTCTCATTCTCGTCTTCCTCTCTGCACATCCTTTTACATACATGAGTTCCACCGGCATGAAGGAATTAGAGAAAATGCGTTTTAAAATGATGTTTTATTCTTACAAGAATGAAAGAGAGAGAAAAGATGAGAAGGTGGAGAGACTGAAGGAGAAGTTCTCAGAGGTGAGATCTACACAGGAGGAGAATTTCCTCCTGTGTTCTGGATTCTTCTACAGATCCAGAACGCCTCACTTCTACAAACGTTAAGTACCTTGAATACGTCCTGATTTACTCTAATAGTTCATATCTGACCCACTAGGGGGAGTTTTTTTCTTTTTTTACGAAAAACTCATAACTTCCTCAATGTTGGTCCAATTTAGTCCAACTTTGTCGCATATAAATTGACTCGAAGATATCGATCTCAGATACTGTATATCCTGTTTTAGTCTACTAGTTCATATTTCACCACTAGAGGGAGCCTTTATAGAAAAACAGTATTTCGAACATAACTTCCTCACCTTTAATCCAATTTAGTCCAAATGTGTTGCGTATGAATCAAAGTGAGGCGATGTGTCTCACTTATATCCTTATTTTACTCTACTACTTTATATTTCACCACTAGAGGGAGCTTCTTCTTTTGTACGAAAAGTACTGCTGCACTTGCTAGCGGGGACGACGGTGTTCGGGCTCAGATGTGCCTCATTTCATTCCGTGTGAAGGAAACACAGTAAATGCTGAACTTTGGACTCTCAGGTGTGACTTCCCTGTTTATGAGCTAAACCCAGCTTTCTTGAAGCTCCTTCATTAAAACAGGATCAAAGCCCGTTTTAAGGTATTGTATGTTCATGTTCCCGACTACGATAACGACCCATTAGCATTAAAACACTTCACACGTCGTCCGACCCGACTGGCCGACGCACTAGCCGTGCTATTCTTTTTATTTTATTTATTTTTATTAGCTGAAATGTTTGGTGGACTGCTCCACCGTTAGAAGGTCTAGTGAAACCAAAACCTCCTTCCAAACACCACATCTCACTCTCACTTGGTATGCTCTGGATGGTCAAGTGGAACATTCCTGGAGACTGCATTTCACTCGGATCCGCTTTAATCACTTCGGCGATGGCTGAGCTGCACAGATAGAGTTTCAGTACCCGGGAACGAGAGAGGGACCCCGGAATTACTTTTCCATCGTGGAGCCAAAGCGAGGTTTCACAGGCTTGGAGCTTGTTCCTAGCAGCAGGCAGCAATGACAGAACTTTATATTACACAGTTCGTTGGAAATGTGAGCGCCGGTGTCGGCTTCGTTTGCTTCCCACTTCAATTTTGGACCAAACTTAGAGTTTGGGTCATTCTCACTGCCCCTAAGTTCACCTGGAAGGCAAATCGACCAAAGGTCGCTAACCTTTAGCTATCTGGTGGTGGGCAGGTTGAGTGGGGGGGTAACCCGATCTTCTTTAAAACAGATTCCGGCTGCAGGACGACTGTAATAATAAAAGAGAGGATAAGAGAAGAAGAGTCTGTTAGCCTGTTATGCTAGTTCATGTTTTGGTAAATGTCAAAGTCTAAATACTGACTTTATTCTCGGAGTTCAGTTAAATGTTTGAAGCCCGATAAGAGAAAACCAGAAATTTGTATTTTCTCTCCAAAGTTCTGGCATAATAGTCTAAAATGTGGTTCCAGTATTCTGAAACGAGTTCTAGTTTTCCATGGAATTCTGAGAAATCGTAAATTTAGGAATTCTCTCTTTGAACTTAGAATATAATATTTTTGTATCCAGCGGAAAAATACTGACTGAATACTTTCTTTCCTCGGAATTCTGATTTTAAAGTCAAAATTGTAAAGGAAAGAAAAAATCTTAAAACTTTTCTGTCTGAAGTTGGAGTTTCTCCTTTCGTAGCTGCGTGATTTGCTGAGAGAAGTTCTTTTCATGAAAACATAAATGTAAGTCCTTCATCATGTAAACCGAAGAAGTCAGAGACCTGTCGGGTCAAACCAGAACTAAAATCAAGGACAGATTCCATCCATCTCTGACAGATGACGTGTCTGCTGCTGCTGAACCACTCATGTTCATATCAAGTAATATTAGAACCCTAGCCCCCGCTGTCCACCCCTCCCCCTCCTCTTCCTCCTCCTCCTCCTCCTCCCTCTCCTCTGCCACGATGCCATGTGTCTGATCGTTCACACCGCTCATCCCGTGTGTCACCAGGTCGTTACCTTCATTTCAGACGACCACCAATTAGCTGCCTTCTAATGAATCAGCACTTTCCCTGATTCCGCATGTCACACATGTTGATTATACCTCAGCGTGTTACTCCCACTAACCCCACTGTGTTACTCCCACTAACCCCACTGTATTACTCCCACTAACCCACTGTGTTACTCTACCTAACCCCACTATGTTACTCCCACTAACCCACTGTTTTACTCCCACTAACCACACTGTATTACTCCCACTAACCCCAATGTGTTACTCCCATTAACCCACAGTGTTACTCTACCTAACCCCACTGTGTTACTCCCACTAACCCACTGTTTTACTCCCACTAACCACACTGTATTACTCCCACTAACCACACTGTATTACTCCCACTAACCCACTGTCTTACTCCCACTAACCACACTGTGTTACTCCCACTAACCACACTGTGTTACTCCCACTAACCCCAATGTGTTACTCCCACTAACCACACTGTATTACTCCCACTAACCACACTGTATTACTCCCACTAACCCACTGTGTTACTCCCACTAACCACACTGTGTTACTCCCACTAACCACACTGTATTACTCCCACTAACCCACTGTGTTACTCTACCTAACCCCACTGTGTTACTCCCACTAACCACACTGTATTACTCCCACTAACCCACTGTGTTACTCTACCTAACCCCACTGTGTTACTCCCACTAACCACACTGTATTACTCCCACTAACCACACTGTGTTACTAACCACACTGTATTACTCCCACTAACCACACTGTATTACTCCCACTAACCACACTGTATTACTCCCACTAACCACACTGTGTTACTCCCACTAACCACACTGTGTTACTCTACCTAACCCCACTGTGTTACTCCCACTAACCACACTGTATTACTCCCACTAACCACACTGTATTACTCCCACTAACCACACTGTGTTACTCCCACTAACCACACTGTATTACTCCCACTAACCACACTGTATTACTCCCACTAACCACACTGTGTTACTCCCACTAACCACACTGTGTTACTCCCACTAACCACACTGTATTACTCACACTAACCACACTGTGTTACTCCCACTAACCACACTGTATTACTCCCACTAACCACACTGTGTTACTCCCACTAACCACACTGTGTTACTCCCACTAACCACACTGTGTTACTCCCACTAACCACACTGTATTACTCCCACTAACCACACTGTGTTACTCCCACTAACCCCAATGTGTTACTCCCACTAACCCCACTGTATTACTCCCACTAACCACACTGTGTTACTCCCACTGTTTTTCGGACATAACTGTAAAAAGATTTACGTGGATCATTTTCATATTTTATACCCACATTAACTTTAGCGCGAGGAAGCGCTGGATTGGTTTGGAGAAATTTCGGTTGTATATTTTCGACACTTAGCCGAGGTTTATCTCCAAAAGTTTTCGGGCCATAATTTCCGCCCGTTTCATTGATTGAGTCCGAATTTGGTTCATATGAATCATTTCTTTATTATGTACGTTGTGTTTTTCTCAAATAATTCACGTTTTGTTTTTTTATAAACGAAAAACTGTTTTTCAGACATGACTTTTTAATTTGAGGAGTTCAATCAGGAGGACTGCTCATACAACGCAGGGGATTAGGGGGCTTACCCTCACTGATGGGAATAAGCATAGCGGTTCTTTATATGAGCCTGAAGATCAAAGACGAGTTAAAAAAAACAAAAAAAACCTGAAACCATTTACCGCTAAAATCAAAACAGGAAGCCGTTTGAAGATCAAGAGCTTAGCTCAAAATGAAATAATTTGTCTCTGATTTCTAATGTCGCTGCTTTCATTAGCGTAGAAATGTGAGTCCTGGTCACAATGAGCTTTACGTATTAACACGTAGCAGCGGCGCTAAGAATAGCGCTACATGTGAACGAGAGGCTGGGCCGCCTCGCACGAGCGTTTGAAGCCAGATGAAAGAGAAGAAGGTCGGAGTTGTACACGATTTGATCGCTCCATCAGTGAAAATAGCTTGCTATGCTAATCATTTCAGAAGACACGATACGAGTCCACGCTGACTGATGAATAGTGTTGTCTGTAATTGTATCTAAAGTGATTTATGGGGAAGCTTTGACTGTGTGCAAGGTTGCACCTGTTTGGCCCAATGCAGTTATAGATAGACCACAAGGTAACGGCCTTATGTACGATATAGACAATATAAATAGACGACCTGCTAAGTAGTATAGTTTACACTTGAAATGAATTATTTAGGCTTGTTTGCATATAGTATAGTGAATATATAACCCTAATAAATACAGTAAATAAACACTTGTTGATTCATACTTTCGATTTTATAATAATATGTTGGATTAAAAGTGGTCCGTCTGTTTAAGTTCTGTCAATCAAACGTGTTTCTTCTCCTTCAAAATACATACAAGGATGGGATGGACGCAAAATTGAAAAAAGTCACAAGAAAACTCCTTTAAAGTGAACAAAAAAGCCTTTTTTTGTCTCGGCTGTGTCATTTGGACACAGAAAACATAAAGTCCAATATATTTGAGGCACAAGAAACCCTCAGTTCATGGCGTTTTAGCCCCAAAACACTTAAAATGATTGAACAGCTTTTGTAAACATCAATAATTCCCCGTAACTGTGTAACAGTTGTTACACATCTAATCGTTTACGGTTCTCTTTTATTCAATTATCACAGCTTGTAGGACAAAATTCCCTCTGCTGTGGGTTTGTGGAATCTCTACTTCCTGTCTAGGCCACACCCCTTTCTGAAGGTTGACTAATCTCATTGGTTGTCACCACAATAAAAACATCCCAATTTTCCGTGAGTAATGTTTGACTTCCTGATGAAGTTAGTTTAGCTGTTGTAATGCCGTGCAAACATTCTCCTGTAAGTTCACGTAACTCTGCGAGAAAAAAGGTGCGACGAGGTTTACGAAGTCTCGGTTTGGAGTTTATATTCATATACAAGTATATAAGTTTTATTGTGCTCAACCGAAACAGATAATCCCAATACGAGTATCGGAAAGGAAGCACAAACACAATTCCAGTGCAAGTTGATTAATTCAGTTACACCAATTTATTTTCGGCGTTGACGTACCAACATGTTAGCTAACATTTCGGCCCAGCATTTATTTAATTATTACATGCCTTTTTGTAAAAGATGGTTGAACCTGTTTTTATATATGACGCACGTATAATCTAAAGAGTAAGGGGCCTAAGACGGAGCCCTGGGGGACACCACAGGTCAAAGGGGCCAGGTTCTATGATATATCAAAGAAAGTGATTTACTAAACGGAATTAGGTAATATGTATATAAAGTATATATGTATTTTTCTAAATATGAAAAGGTTGTTGTTTATAAATAGACTAATTACCATGAAAAAACAACATTTTATCATTAAATCATTTTAACGATCTGGCTGCTCCTTTTTCTTTTTCTTTGTCTTTTTTAATGGTAAATTCAGAGGGTCTAAGAAAATAAAACATAAAATATGTAAAGAAATAATTTTTTTTCCCCTCTTGGCGATAAATGCTTACACAGCATTTATTGCAGTTTTGCGCCAACGCGAACCCGACAGACACATTGTTCGGCGGTCAGTCGGATTTTAGCGCCACGCAGTCGATGTCGCCCACATGGTCACAACTGCTTCTGCCGCCACCGAGACACTTGTCGGTTTTACCGACGCGCACATTACAGCCGGGTGGGCTTTTCACATTAAAGGCCAGTGGAAGTCTAAAAGCAGGACGGAGAGCCAGCCCACTCCGGCATGTGGGTGGGCGAGCCCCTTCATGTCCCAGATATCATCACAACACATGAATATTCCCCGCCACACACATCAGTCTGTCAGCAGGACCGGGCGCTGCCGCCCAGAGTCAGCGACAGAACGAGACTCAGTACGTTTGTCGAGTTCTCGTATTTGAGTAGATTAATTCCATTTTTATGTATTTTTTTACTCCACTGAATCTAAAAGTTCTATTTTCTGCGTTTTCTTTGATGAAAATGTGGACCTGGATCCTTTCTGGCTTTTTCTGTTTCTCTTTTTGTGGTAACTGTAACTCCTTTGTAAGGAATCCTGATTCCGATTCCGGCTCTGATGGGCGACAGGAAGCGTTGAATTGATTTTCCGCCGAGAAAAAAAAACCTCTCATGGCTGCAAACACTTAAAGAAAATTTTCTCTGGGTATGAAAATGACAGATGCGTTGGCGGGAAACAAACTGTGACCCTCTGGCAGAAGATAGAACCCAAAGACTCATTTTATTCTATTATTTTAACGATGTTTCGGTTCCATACATGAACATATTCAACGTTTTCTGGGAGATAAAGCTCCTCAGACTAAAAGTCTTTATGGGTAAAGAAACTGAAAATGATCCATGAAACAGTTTTTGAGTTATCGCGTTAACACGAAGAATCTGTGAGACGACGGTTCTGTTGTATTAATATAAATATTATATGATATGATAACGACAATGTTTACTCTTTATCATATATTGTACAACATTTTGAAATTAGCTCTCTGTTAGCGCTACAATAAGAATAATGTCAAAAACTGAATATAACATATATATAACCATAATATAACATAAAGTCATTCATTTAAAAGTATTATTCCGCCGGCACGGTAAAAAAAAACAACCAAAAAACGTAGAATTTACTAGAAAGACTGTCGATTTCAGGATTATTTCTTTGAGTTCATCTGTTTTTTCAAGGTAATTAACAATAACGTCTGGAATAAAGTAAGTCAAATTGTTTTACAGTGTATGAATAAATTAGTAAAGTGTTTCAGGGTATTTAAGCCCACTTTTCGTCACATCAACGTTTCTGCAGATTTGAACTTATGGCCTCCTGGTCACCATTCTGCTTCTCTAACCTTTAGGCCGCCGCCGCCATCGCCGCCAACGCTCCGATCCCAGCGAACTACAGCGCAGGAATGTGAAAGTCAAATAAAAGTGCGGAGGAATCGGAGAGGTCAGCGCCAGAGATAACATCTCCTTCAAAGTAAATAAATGGAATTATGATGTTGTTCTTGGCCGTCCCAATAGTTTGTAAAAGGCAGATAGAGCGGTCCGTTCACACTTAAGGTGATAACTACACTGGGTCTTTGTGAAGAGCAGGCGCTGGCTCAGCGGCGATACAGAGGAATGATGTTTACTTTGGAGGCTAACGTTCAGCCCAACTTTGTGTGCAAAGTTGTGAGGATCTGTAGCTTACTGAACGTTAGCCGTTTGGGAACTTGTCTTTGAGTGCGAGTGTCAACGTTTGGATACCAGAGCAGAAATTGTCTCCCATAAATTATTCAATAAAGTATTCCTTCCATGGGCTTTTTTTCCCAGCTTGGAGTAAGAACAAAAAAAAAACAACAATGCTGACTCCGGCCAGACGCTGCCTGAATGATGGATGAAGTTCTGAAGGAGAGCAGAAAAGGCCTCCAGTTGATCCGATTGCAAAACGCTTACTCAGAGTAATTCAGTAGTTGCGTGTACTTAGCCAGAAGAGCAGATGAATAAAACACACAACTTTGATACGCAGTGATTGGAGAAAAATAAGCTGCTCCAGAGCTCGGCTGTTTTTATGTTTATCTTGGAATAGAATTTCAAGAAAACTTCAAAGAAAGTTTAAACTAGCGCTCAGCACTCAGAAAACGCAAACCTCCGCCGACACACAATAGTTCCAAAGGTTTGGGGAAAATTCATGCTGATCCCTCCATTAATGTCGGAATTAGTAAATCTACCGACAACTCCCTCAAATACTCTGCAGCCAGTCCTCTCCTGCGCCTTACACTTCAGCGTCTCTGTTCAGCCCACTTGGTCCCCAGCACCACTGCAAAAAACTACAAAGGCTTCAAAGGGAATCCTGAAACATGAGCTTCTAAGCCCCACCCCCGACCATATTTTGAATATCCTATTTGGCCTGCTACCACCAGGACCAGACCCCGGACCAGCAGAAGAAGATGGCTGGATGGAATCCTGCCCCTCTTGGCAGGAACCCGACCGACCTTTGCTCTTTGTTTCCCTCCATCAGACACTTTCTCTCCGACAGAAGCGACAGGTCAGTAAAAAGTTAAATATCATCGGCTCCATCATTAACGTCTGGCTTCACGCCGGCTGGCTCCCCTCCAAACATCACACCTGTCTTCAGAACAAAAGGTGATGATCTTATTACGGCAGAACCCAGATACTCAGAGCAGCGGGCGGAGTTATGGCGCTGTAGACGCAGACACGGCCGCCTGACCAACCCAGAACACTTCGGCGCTGTCCCTCAACGTCGTTATGCACCGAGGTGTTTACTGACCGTCTTCACACGTGTATCACAGTGGGCCGCGGCGCTCCGGCAGAACTCGTGCTATGAGGCGACTGTCGCTACCGCTAATCTTCAGACGCGTACAGCGCCAACCTTTTCTGGTTCCTGTGAGTCACTCTGAACAAAAGATGTTTGAATGAACTGAAAGAACTCACGCCAAGAGTTTCCTCATGATTAGATGTTTCAAACTAACACCTCTACTTCTGTTAAAAATGATGTCGTTTTATTCAGTTATCTCGATTATCTTCTCATCCTGCCTCATCTGACTAATCTGACTAATCTCAGCTCGTCATATATTATGTCATCTGAGCATATCTTTTCTTATCTCATCATAATATTACATTTAAACGTCATGAATCTTATCTTACTCAATCCTGTCTCCTCTTAAAAAAATCTTATTTCATCTTATTTTAATCAATCTTATCTCAATTCACCTTATCTCATCTTAATTAGTCTGATCTGATCTTAATAAATCTAATCTCGTCTTAATTAGTCTGATCTGATCTCGTCTTAATTTAGCTTATCTCATCCCACCGTAATTAATCATATCTCATCTTAGTTCATCTTATCTAATCTTAATAAATCTTATCTCATCCGATCTTTATTCATCTGATCTCATTTCACTTTAATTAATCTAATCACACCATAATTAATCCCATCTCAATTTAACTAATCATATCTCATCTTAATAAATCTTATCTCGTCTCGTCATAATAAATCTTGTCTTATCATTATATATCTAAGTGTAGGATTTATAAACAGGTTCAGAGAACAAATCCAGCCCAAATGTTTTTTGAGCCCGTAAAGAAAGAATCAACACGCCGTCTTATTTTAAATAATTATTTTAGATGATGGATACGAGACATTCCTCTAACTCAGAGCTGCTGCTATCTTCCATCTTCATCTTCATCTTCTACTTGTCTTAAACCTCTGGTTGAAGTGATCAGATGATTGTGGGACCGGTTCTGTCCTCCGCTCTGACAGACAGCAGATGAATCCTCCTGGCAGGCGGAGGCCGGATGGTCCAGACGTTGTTTTGCTGTTGTCCGACCCGTTTGATGGTCTATTTCTGCCCTCGCCTGAAAGACCTCTCTGTCACATTAATCAGCGCCGCGGCGAATACCACGCAGGGTTTTCTGTCAATCCGGAGGCCTCTGCCCGCGGCCGCCACGATTTATTGAGAAGAAAAGTGTCTATATTTGTCGGGGCGAACTTTTGCCAGACGTCCTCCGATGATGCCAGTCAATTATTTGTCCCCCGAATCTAATACGTGTCCCCCGAGCCAAAAGTGAGGGCATGGAGTATCCAGAACCCGACACATGCGTACGTCGTATAGATAGACACTCGCCCTCGCAGATGCTGGTGCACGAGAATCACCACACACACACACACACACACACACGCACACACACACACACACGCACACACACACGCAGATGCCGTCTCTGACTGTAGGTCAATGCGGAAAATGAGACACTCCATCCATCTGCTTATGTTATTCCTAGCGACCAAAGTTTGGTTGCTACAGTAAAGATCTCCCCACACCAACTCGTCAATCAAGCTGCAGCCACTTAATGTTTTTATTGCCCGCCCCTCGACTCGTCCTGCTATCCTCATTTGAATTTCTGTCCGTTCCCACGTTGTATTTTCACCGGCCTCATCAGTGTTTATCTGTTTACGGCTTTGCCCGGCCGTATGTGTAGAAGCCCCTCCGGTCATTAAAACATGGCTGGGAGTCAGAGCTGAGGGGTGGGTGACGTTCTACGATCCTTTACTGCAGTAAAAGTACTCTGTTACAATACTCTACACTTACGAAATAACCGTGAATAATTAAATTCAAAGTACTTCCATGAACAAATGCATTTCCTTCCAGTTTGTTGGTCTAACTTCATTTACTTGAGTTGGATCAACATCATTTATTAGGGTTGATTCGACTCATTCGCTTGGATTAGTTCCAACTAAATTCATTTGGATGACTCAGCTTAAATACTTTCATTAGTTCCAACTTAAATTAGGGTTGACTCAGCATAATTACTTAGAATAGTCCTAGTTTAATTTTTTATGTCGGATTCAACTGGGATTTATTACAACTTAATTTAAAATGGTTAATTCAACTTACCATATAGGACTAGTTCAAAACTTAATTTTTTAGGGTTGATTCAACTAGTTCATCTAATTTCATTAGTGTTGATTTAGTTTAGATACTTTGATTTGTTCTGACTTTGATTTAATCTTGTTGACTGAAAGGAATTACATGGATTAGTTTCCACTTCATTTATTTATGTTGATTAAACATAGTGACTCAGATTAGTTTCAACTTCAATTCTTTAAGTTTAATAGTAATAAAGCGTAATGAAGTACTAGGTAGCCCTCTGAAATATAGTGGAGTGGAGTACGAACAAAAAATATTGTAAAATTGGAGCAATGAAGTTAAAAAGTTAAACACATTTCCCCGGAGTAGAAGTGCGAAGTAGCATAAAATTGAATAAATAAGTAAGGTTCAAGTACCTTCAATCCCTACTAAAGCAGATAATTGGAGCAGATGTACTCAGTTACTGTCCACCGCTGGAAGCGAAAGAAAGAACTTCCCAAGATGTAAGATCTTTGGGCTTTTTCTCCCCGAGACCCAAAGATTTCAGGGTTTTCTGGATGAATAATAGCTTTTGTCTAAAATATGAGGTTGGATTAAATTCACCCCCCCCCCCCCCTCCCATGGGTTCTGGAGAACAGTGTCGCAGTATTGGATTGATCAAACCTCCTGTGAAACAAAGACTCTTAAGGTGCTCTGAGCGAGTTATGTCATGGTGGCTAAAACCACATCTGCTGGGACACATGTGTGATGGAGTGTTGTGGCTTTAAGGGAGAAAAGCCAGGAAAAGTTGATAAACCACACAAATCCACCAGAACCGCAGAAATCCCTGGTAAACTAGAATAATGCCCAAATTAAGTGTGAGAAAAAGGAGCAAAAGGATGACTTGGTAATACCTTTAATGACACGGTTTACACTAGGATGAGTATCGCCTTTCTTCGGAAATATTGCTACGTCCGAAATGCGGGATGGCATTTGTCTCATTTTGCATGCTGACTTACTCTTCGGTATCACACTGGAAATAGTTACGCTTGGATTTCATGCTGTTGTGCTGGGCCTGCGGCGCTGACCTTCCTCCGCACGGATTAAAAATACACTGCAGACTCAATTTATTGGCAGCAGGAAGATTTATGAGAGGCAGAGAAAAAATCCCAGCTCATTGCTTTTGGTCATTGCGTCAATGTTTGGTGACTTATTACATGCATGCCAGAGTAATCCTTATTCTGTATGAGTAACTGCTCAAGTCTCCTTTTTAAGTTGCCTCACTTAGCGTATTTATTTACAGCTATTCCTCCATCCTGCTAAAGACCTAATAAACATGTAATAATCATGTAATAAACATGTTATAATCATGTAGTAAACAATCCATTATTGTATATTATATGTAGTAGACTGAGACTTCAGTTACATAACTTAAATTAAGTATTAAGATTTAATTCCTCCGCTCTGATACATTTCATGAAAACATGTAATAATCATGTAATAATCACGTAATAATCACGTAATAATCACGTAATAATCATGTAATAATCACGTAATAATCATGTAATAATCATGTTATAAACATGTAATAATCATGTAATAATCATGTAATAATCTTGTTATAATCATGTAATAATCATGTAATAATCATGTTATAAACATGTAATAATCATGTAATAATCATGTTATAATCATGTTATAAACACGTAATAATCACGTAATAATCACGTAATAATCATGTAATAATCATGTTATAAACATGTAATAATCATGTAATAATCATGTAATAATCTTGTTATAATCATGTAATAATCATGTAATAATCATGTAATAATCATGTAGTAAACAATCCATTATTGTATGTTATATGTAGTAAACTGAAAAGCACCACAATATTCCACAGTAGACTAGAAGGACAGATTAAATATTGGAACTTGTATTATATACAATGTTACTTTTAAACTTCTTCTATACAATGTTTTTCCGTGTATCTAGCCTCGCAGCCTTTACAGCATAAATGCTAATTATACATCGGAATCATGCGCTTCCATTTTTAGTAACACATTGCAAAAGTTTTCAAAACAATCGCAAAAATCTAGTGAAAAAAAACCCTCATCAGAGCAATGGGAAATAGGTCAGTTAGCCAAGGTTATACATTGAGTGTAACCAAGGCAACGTGGCAATCTCACTGCAGAAAAAAATATATGCATTACTGCTATTAATATTTTTACTTCTATTAATGCAATGAAAAAGTCCAGGTTCATACTGTGAAACAGTCCGGGTTCAAACATTGAAACATTCCGGGTTCATACATTATCATTTCACCGACGTCAAGCCATATGTGACAGACATCAAAGCCGTGAAGTTTCAAGTCACAAAGGAAATCAATGCTAATACTGGAAAAACAAATTAAGTCACATGTAAAAGACATTAACGTAATTAAAGAGGAAGAAGAAGGAGGGACTAAAGCCAGAAAGAGGATGTAGTACAACTGAAAGGATGTCAACCGCTATTAAACCCAATGAAGAAGTCATCACAAAACACAAAGACATCAAAGCCACACAAACCTTTTTTTTCTTTTTTGTTGCATTTGAACAGTCCAGGTTCATATAGTGAAAAATTCACGTTGACTTTTTCCAAGTTGTAAATGGAGTGATTTTCTTTTGTGAGATTTAACTGGATGGCTTTGATGTCTTTGACATATTTGCTACTCTAGTGCTTAAATAGTTTTAGTATAAGTATTACTATATGCATATATATTTATTCATTTTTTGGATCAATCATTGCCAGGCCGTCACGGCTGAACATTTTATAGATAACAGAAGTAGAAACATGGAGATTAAAAAAAACAGATTGAGCTCATTAAGTTATTTCCTTTCTTTTACGACGAAATCTTTTTACAGCTTTTCGCCACTATTTCGAAAACCGATGATGTTGAATTTAATCTTGATGCGTATTTCTTCTGGAGGGGGGGGGGTTTATGAAGGCAGAATAGCAGCAGGCGGTTAAATCTGGCGCCCTGCATGTCTTTCGGGTCCCGTATGCTAATATGCTAAGTTAAAATAAAGAAATAAGTCGCATGTTGAGAAATATTTCATAAAAGGCTTACGGTTACGGTTTCATGCCAAAATGGCCTCCAGACTCCGGAGGGCTTTAACTCTCCGGGGACGGCACGTAACGGCTCGACCTTGCTCTTTGATTACGCAACCGCCGCTGGACGAGGAAGGGCCCGGGCGGATGTAATGGAAAAGTTCTCAGCGCTTCCTGTCAAACCCCCGTTCCCCATGGAGGCACGGCCAGCGTGTTCTTGGCGGCCCCCTCGCTTTTGCTCTGCAAGTTAACAGATGCTGAATCTTAGATGGTTCTATAAAACCGCTCTTTAAACACGACACAGGCAGCAGGTGGAGGCTCCATGCCACGGCTGGAATGCCGGGCGAGGGGGGAAGGACTCTGCGGGGGGCTTAGAGATGCCCCTTGGCACCGTGCTGGAGACCTCTGCGGGGTTGCCCTTTAAGGCTGACTGGCCAGTGAGAACCGAGTTCAGCTGGAAGTTTCTACATATGAACCTGTCACTCCGGCGATCTGGAGGCTTTTTTTGGGGGGGTGGGGGGGGCTGCGTGGATTTAGACCATTAGTTCTGGGCGGCTCAGGCGCACACTCACATGTGTGTGCGTAGAGTCACTGAGGTCTTTCTGCTAATTATAGGCTGAAATCTGACAGAGAAAAATTAGAGGGAAAAGGGACAGCTGCAAGGGTCTTGGGGACGACGGGAAGGGAAGAGGAGAAAGGAGAGGGGGGGTTTGATTTCTTGGTTAAATCCGCAGAAACCCCCTCCTTCAACCTCAAAACAAAATTCAATCATCTCGGTGTCCGTCTCGCTCTCTTATCCCTCTCAACACGAGCCTCATCCTCTCAGACGAGAGGTCAGGGGTCGCTGCCGGCTGGGATCACCCAGGGGTTTTTTCTTCATCACGGGACGTCCCATCCTGTCCATGAACGAATGCCGTTTCCTCAGGAACAGACATAACCCCCCCCCCCCACCCCTTCATGTTTGGATGTCGTATCAGCGCACAAACACACAAACAAACAACATGTTGTCCTTAGTAAACAACAGAAGAACCATTAAAGCGGATAAACAAACTTATCTGATGACAAAAACAGGTTTAAGTCCTTTTACATCTTAGTATTCGGTCCATGATGTCATCGGTTCCTGAAAGAGATGTAGTACCTTATTCCACCACAGCAACAATTAAGTCACCTAATAATAACATAATTGGTAAATATTAACTCTAGTGAGTTAATAACCTAGTGGCAGCATATATATATATATATATATATATATATATATATATATATATATATATATATATATATGTATACAGTATCTGCCAAAGAGTAAGAGGCCTAGGATGGGGCCCTGGGGGACACCGGGGGGAGGGATTAACGAAGGCCATTGAGAACGTCCTATTGGATAAGGATTTTTTGGGGGTAGTTTATAACATTTGAAGTCTTCCTCAAAAGAATTAAGTCACTCGCCTCCGATAAAAAAAAGTCTAATAAGGGTTTTTATGAATAATAAATAAAGCTGTACAAAAATAGTCAAGAGATTTATAATAAAGTTATTGACAGTGAGCTATTCGAATTAAAGCCAACCGTTTTCCACCAAAGTCTGATTTTTGTTTTTTGGAGTGTTTAAAAAGATGCTTTAACAAACTATTTGTCATTTAATGGTAAATTTAGACTGTCTAAAATATTTAATGAATAAATGAAATGAAATATGCAAAGAAATAATTTTCCATGGAGTTTTTTAGGACATTAAAGGGTTTAACCCTGAGAAGTCTGGGGTAGTATGGAATGGTGATAGCTGCCTCAGATTCTTCATTTTAACACCATAACTCAAAAAAAAAAATCATGGATTATTTTCACCTTTTATCCCCACATAGATCTAAGTGTGAGGAAGAACTGGAGTGATTTTGGGAAAGGGTACTTGTATATGTCCGACACTAGAGAGATCCGATTTAGTCTAAATGTTTGTGTATTTGAAGAGAGTTCTATCTCGCAGTGTTTTACTGATGTAGTTCATATTTTCAGCACAGGGGGGCGTTCTTTTTCAAAAAGAGAGTTTTTGAAATGGCTATAAGTTTTTTTTAGCCATAACTTCCTAACTGTTTGTCCAATTTAGTCCAAACTGGGTGTATACCAATCAACCCGAGGAGTTCTACGACATTAATATCATATTTTTAACAAATATTTTTCACTTTAATAGTTCATTTTGAAGTATTTCACTGGCTGGGGGGTGGGGGGGGGGGGGGGGGGGGGGGGGGGGTACTTTTACTTTTACATAACTTCTCATTCATCTCAGGCATAGTTTTAGTTTAAGAAGAAATGGGTTTTATGGATTTTTAGCTAAATTAACATTTTAAAAACTACCAATTACCCGGAAAAGTTGTAAATTCCTTTACAGTAGAAATATACGTCACAATACTTCGTATATAACAGTAAACCTCTGATAGGATAGTACTTTTTACTGACAACCCTCATACTTTTACTCATGTATCCCAGGATTCCTGCTGGTAGGATTTAAAGGCTGGAGGAGGAGGAGGAGGAGGGGGAGAAGGAGGGCGAGGAGGAGGGGAAATATCATGCGTGAAGATTACTTTTCGTCCGATGCGTTCCGATGTTCACGACTCACAATGCCGAGTCTGTTGCTCCGTTATTCCAGCGGAACAGTCGGGACAACAATAGGGAAACTCTGTTTCCTCCGTGATCCTCGCCTGTGATGAAGAACTCAGAGGAACTAGAGATTAATCTCAGATACTGAGGTAAAACGACACACATGATTACCTCCAGCGCCAGTAAATTCACCCCTTCATCACAAATTCCATCAATCATTTGAATTTCCCGCCGGAAAAGTTTGGGGATATTATGGAATCGTTGCTGCAGCCGCTGATCCGACATGTTAGCGCGATAACTCAGAAAAAATGTCCTGGATCGTTTTCAGATTGTATTTACCCACAGAGCTTAGTGTGAGGAAGAACTGGATTGATTTTGGGAAAAGTTTGTTGTATATTTCCAACAATATGCTGTAAAAAATAAAGTGTGCTGGTAACTCATAATTGAAACCCTAAAATTGAAGTTTAAAATATTTATACTTCGTCTTTGTGTATAACCAACAATTCTCTTTTTACAGTTTCTAATTTTTGGTCTCAAATATTTTAAGTGTTACTTTATATTTTACGTTCTTTGAAGAAACGGTTAAAAAAAAAAAGATTTAAACCAAAGCTGAAATTTCACTTTTTTTATTTTTAATACAAACATCTGAACTTTATACTCAGACTTAACCGATTTAAGTAGATTATTTAATTTCCCAACCTCAGGACTGAGTCCAGCCTTAACTGATGGGACAGTAACAGGCAGAAAATGCCAAAGTCTTGGTGGATCCATCGTTGCACAACAGATGAAACGTGTGAAATATGTGAGAAACTTTATATTTCCCTCCTTGTGTTCCACATTAGAGTCACTGAATGTTTGTGAATGTCGGTAATACAAGCTGAAATAAATTCCTTATCCCTTAAAATAATATTGCATGAGATTCAGTTCAGTTTGTATAAAATGAGCCGGGAGGCGGGCTCAGCATCCCCAGAAAAAACCCGTCAATCAAACAAAAGTCCCTTTCCTGCTGCAGAGGCGTTTCTCATTCCGTGGAAATGTTCTCGTGTGCGAAACGTCTCCGAATACCACTTTCCGTGAGAACGTCTTGAGCTGGGGCACAGTAGCCGAGTCCAGACTGCTGCCCTCCCCGCTCTGATTGACAGGTGTCCAACAATCCCTCTGGCTTTGCGCCGGAGATCCTGAAGAGGCCCCCACTGCGGTTGGCGCTGACCTTGCCCGGCTCATCAATAGCATTCATTGCTCCCAGGCTGCGTGTGACAGGTGCTCCGGCCCAAAACCTCTTGCCCCGGCCCCCCAAACATAAGTCCTGAGCATCTCATTGGTCCCTCCGCCTCTCCCTTCATCCGACTTTCCTCCTGGGACATTTAGGAGTCTCAGGTCTCCTCCGGCTCAAATTAGATGCCTGTGGTTAATTAGCTGAGGTTGCTCTCACCAGCAGAGAAGGAAACCCTCCCAGAGCTGGAACACAAGAGGCCGTGTGCCCCCCCTTCTGAAAAAGAGCAGAATTTGTACTTTCAGTTAAGAGGACACACTTCCTGGCAGGCATGAAGGCTCATCCTGAGTCTGCAGCCATGAAGAAGACTCACACCTTCCATCTAGTGGCTGCTGCTCTACATGCAGCTCCTCAGCACAGCAGCGGAGGAGCTGGACCTCCTGCAGGACGGAGGAGGAGGCGTCACGGCTGGAAATGCAGGACGCGTTCAACGCGGCGCTTAATGTGACGCCGAGTCAGCAGAATTATTGGTCCGGTTTAAAGAGTCAAAACTGAGTCTGTTCATGTTTGTGCCGTAAAATCATTCAAAGACACGTTTAAACCTCTTAATGTTCAGGAATGTCAGAACTTTATATCTAAAACTCTAGATGAATAATTTCATCCACTTACCTGGAATGTTTATTTTAGTCCGGATTTAACTGGAACAAACTGGACTACGATGACATCATCGCTGACAACCAGGGTATACCCCTGAAAGCCCACAATCCTCAGCTTCAATGTGAAGTCATGTCCAAAAAACTGTGTTTTTCATTAATAAAAACCCAAATAGGATCTTCTGGACTTTAATCCATCTCTACCAAATTTGGACTAAATGGGACTAACGGGGGTGAAATTTTGGCCCGAAAACTACTGGAGATAAAGCTCCCCTGACCTTTCGCAAAATCAACCCAGTTCTTCCTCACCCTAAGGTCTGTGTGGGTATAAAATGTGATCCAGCGGAGAGTTTTTGAGTTGTGGCGTTAACACAAAGGATCCGGACGCGGTGGCGGCGATGATGATTCCATAATATCTGGAATAAATAATCCAGGAATGAAACTATCCTGAGATGTTCCTGGTGTCACCAGACTGAATGAATCCACCTCTAATAGAGCCACGAAGTTTGTTGACCTCTTTCACGCATGCTTCAGGACCAGGACGATGGAGGGAAATATACATTCTGAAGGAGAATGTCAGGTCATCAGTATGTGAGCTGAAGATGAAACCCCTGGGTCAAGCAGCTGGACAAAGATCCCATCAGAACTCCCACTGTGTTCAAACGGTGATCAGTCCCGGTTCACACAGAGAAACGGTCCCGGTTCACACAGAGAAACGGTCCAGGTTCACACAGTGAAACGGTCCAGATCCAGGTTCATAGTGATTAAATGTTAAAATGTAGGGGGGTGAACTGTAAACAGAACCCATCCCTTCTTCAGGCGTGTAACCAGATCATTCTGGATTCTCTCAGATATAAATGGGAAACAGTCGTGGTTGAAATAATCCCAGAGGCAACTTGGCAAAAAATGACACAGAAGATTTATTTATCTTCAGTATCTCAAAACACAGAGACTCCAATTCAAAACAGTAGACTCCAGTCCAGTTCCATGGTGATCCACTTCTGAGAGGTTCTGTAGAAAACAAGAGAACCATCTCCTTTAATGTCGCTGTGTGGTTCTGCTGGCAGCAGGCGCCACACGGGTGTGATGGGCTGGGATGTGGACCCTCCAACATACGACCCACCAACATACGGACCCTCCAACATACTGACCCCCCAACATACGGACCCCCCAACATACGGACCCCCAACATACTGACCCTCCAACATACTGACCCCCCAACATACTGACCCCCCAACATACTGACCCCCCAACATACGGACCCCCCAACATACTGACCCCCCAACATACGGACCCCTCCAACATACTGACCCACCAACATACGGACCCCCCAACATACCAACATACTGACCCTCCAACGTACAGACCCTCCAACATACTGACCCTCCAACATATGGACCCTCCAACGTACAGACCCTCCAACATACTGACCCCCCAACCTACTGACCCCCCAACATATGGACTTCTGTAACTTCTCTTGATTGACAGGCGTTTCTGTTGACTCCGGTTTGTGAATAATCTGATGAAGACCTTGATCAGAAGTTGATGAAGTAAAAACATGAAATATCATTTTTCACTAGTTTCTAATGAAAACATGTAAACATATAAATAAAAAGAAGAATTTAAAATCTTTCATGTGTTTCATAAGTTAGATTTGAAAATGTAATAAATAGTGACTCACACCCACCGGTGGATGAAGACATTAAAGGGTTAAGAAGATAAGATGTTGTTATTTATGTCTCTCTGCCTCCTTGATTTGAATCGGGGATCTTTAATAACGTATTTTTTACAGTGTCTCTTCTCCTCTGGCTCTTCTGCCGTAGCTGTTCCTCCGCTACGAGGGCTGACGCACAAACGTTTCTGTAAGGCTTGGCTTCCTCTCAAGTCTTCGGCACACCGGGGTTTCGCTGGGAACCGAGTCTCACTCTTACGCAATTCTAAATGGAATCCACCGAGGAGCTGACCCCCACATCTAAACCGCCCGGATCCTGGATTAGAAGGTTCGCAACAAAAGTTCAGCCGAAGGGTGGAGCATCACGTCTGAAATTAGACTCTAGGAAAGCAAACCCACAACAGAGCGGCTCAGCTCCAGAGTCACATGGACTGGGATCCATCCCCTTCACTCAATTAAGGACTTACTGATTACGTGCTGCTGGCTGGAGATCTTTCAGGATGGTGGTCACCGCTGTTGTACATGTTGGTCCAGATGTCGGGGTCAGGGGGGTCCCAAGGGGGTCCTACGGGGGTCTCTCTGCGGAGACACCTCTACGTCTTCCAGCTGTTTAACCTAGACTCCATCGTCCTGCAGGAAGCTCTGATGGACGACGTCTCTACGGTTATATTCTTATTATTCTCTTTAACTCCCTCTCTTTTCATCTGTGTACCACAGTCATCATCACTTACTCTTCATCTCTGTTTTTCCTCATGTACATGTGTGTTTGTGTAGGAGCACGCATCAGTCCAGGTTCACACAGTGAAATAATGAAACAGTCCAGGTTCACACAGTGAAATAATGAAACAGTCCAGGTTCACACAGTGAAATAATGAAACAGTCCAGGTTCATAGAGGTTCTTCAGTTGGACCTTCGGGCACACAACGTTTTTTGATACTTTTTCCGATGTACATCTTCAGGTTTTTTTGGATCTTCGATTTTTTCTGCTGAGGCGTGGGTTTGTTTTTTTTTTGTTTTTTTTTACTGACTTACCTACATGCCTGGATACAGTCATCACATTTCATCTATTTATTGAGTGACCCGCCACAGAACCAGTGAGGAGTTGCGTGCCGAGGCTCTTTGGACCCGCTGGAATGTCTCAGGTTTCCGTTTTAAAGAGCTGCAGCTTCTCTATCGGCCTTGTTGGACCCGGCCGGTGCTGCTGTGTGGCTGCGCTCGGTGAGAAGCCGTAAACACCGTTATTCCTAACCCAGACAAAGGCCGCGGCGCTGGTGGTTCACAGCCTTCAATTTTGGCTAGAAATATTTCATGGGTCATATTTTTAAATTTGTATGCCCAAAAACGTACGTAGTTTGAGGAAGAACTGGGTTGATTTTGAGAAAAATCTGTTCTTAATATTTTTCATATTTCCAACACTAGGTGAAGCTTTATCTCTAAAAAGATTCAGGATATAATTTCAGACCTGAACCGACTAGAGAAGAACTATTTAACATGTCATATTTTATTCTAGTACTTCATATTTTATTCTAGTAGTTAATATTTTATTCTAGTAGTTAATATTTTATTCTAGTACTTCATATTTTATTCTAGTAGCTCATATTTTATTCTAGTATTTCATATTTTATTCTAGTAGTTAATATTTTATTCTAGTAGTTAATATTTTATTCTAGTACTTCATATTTTATTCTAGTAGCTCATATTTTATTCTAGTATTTCATATTTTATTCTAGTATTTCATATTTTATTCTAGTACTTCATATTTTATTCTAGTACTTCATATTTTATTCTAGTAGCTCATATTTAATTAATTCAAAGTGTTTTACAGACAATCACATTAAAAAGAAAACAACAACGTAATATATTAGAATAAGTACAAAACTAAATAACATTTTTAAATAATTAAATATTGTTTTATTCATAAATAAAGTCAGAATGGGCAACAATATAAAATGGTGACAATAAAACAAGAACAAATTTGATGCACAAGCAATAAAATGGGGAAAAAACAAACTGAGTATCTAAGTGGTTGCAGTTCATATTTTACTCACTAGGGGGAGTTTTTTATTAAAAAAACCCGAACTGTTCATCCAGTAAAGACCAAATTTAGTGCATATGCATCAACTGGAGGAGATCTGTCTTTACTCTAGTAGTTCATATTCTAACCACTGGGGGGGGCGTTGAGTTTTTTTTCCCTTGCTGTAAGGATGACATCATACTTTACGTTGTGCATTAGACTCTATGGATCGGTGCCTAACGACCCGATCCTTCAGGCTCGGATGGATGGATGCAGGTGTTTAGTCCCCGCAGGACGTCGAGACATGATGTTGGCTCATCCTGCGAGACGCCGTCCACCTCAGTGATGGATCTGAATCACGGTCCTCATGCAGGCTGGGAAAGAGCAGGAACCCATTGGTCATGTGGTCCAACATGTCTCTGCGCCAAGTCCAGGCCGGAGACGCTGACTGTGTTCACAGGCCCACCCAGATCCAGGTTTTAAGACGTTAGATCCTGGTAGTGTGTATTTTTTTCTTTTCTTTTTAAAAAAAATTCTTCTGAGAATAAAGTTGAGATTTAAGGCAGAATTTTAACTTTGACCAAAAAAAAAATATTAAGAAATAATGAGAATAATAATAATAAAAGTGGCAATAATCATCTTCCATACCTTTGGAGTGAAAAAGTGTATTAAATATGGTTAATTTGACTTACAATTGCATTTTTTAAAATTAAAGATGTTATTTAAGTTGTCATACATGACCAACATTTACAAAAATAAAAATCTCCTGCATCAACTTAACTTTATTAAACTACTGCTCATCAGAGCAGTAGACAATGATAGCAAGCTCTTTTTTCAAGACATCCCTCTCCCCAGCAACACTCTCCAGCTCATCCTGGGTACAAACCTACTCTTTCACCAGGGATCGGTTCCAGCTCCCATCCTGCAATCCTGAACCGGACAAACGGATTCAGAGGGACTGAACTAGGATGTTGGATGAATGTTGATGGGAATCTGAGTGAAGTCCTTGTTTCTACCCGTCAGACGATGCGTGTGTGTTCTTCAGTGGTTTTGAGTGTTCAAGGGAGCGCTGCCCAGCTCTCCGGCTCATTAGGGACTCTCTGCTGGGAAGGTAATGGCTAATGTCTCCTCATTGTACTATATTGTGCGTGCAAGAGGCCTCCGTCCAAAACCCTCCCGCCCTCAACTGGAAGCATATGGCAGCTTCCTGAGTATGTGTGTGTGTGTGTGTGTGTGTGTGTGTGTGTGTGTGTGTGTGTGTGTGTGTGTGTGTGTGTGTGTGTGTGTTCTTGCACATACTCCATAGCGAGTACCGGCACAAGTTTTTAACCAACAGAGTGAGGTAATTTTTGGGAAGTGAGGATATTTTGGTCGGTCCTAACTTAGTTTCTACTGCAATCACCTTCTATGGTGATGTAAATATTATCCTCTGTGTCTCTCATAGGGTGTGTGTGTGTGTGTGTGTGCGTGCGTGTGTGTGTGTGTGTGTCTGTGTGTGTGTGTGTGTGTGGGTGTGTGTGTGGGTGTGTGTGTGTGTGTGTGTGTGTGTGTGTGTGCGTGCGTGTGTGTGTGTGTGTGTCTGTGTGTGTGTGTGGGTGTGTGTGTGTGTGTGTGTGTGTGTGTGTGTGTGTGTGTGTCTGTGTGTGTGTGTGTGTGTGTGTGTGTGTGTGGGTGTGTGTGTGTGTGTGTGTGTGTGTGTGTGTGTGTGTGTGTGTGTGTGGGTGTGTGTGTGTGTGTGCGTGTGCGTGTGTGTGTGTGTGTGTGTGTGTGTGTGTCTGTGTGTCTGTGACACTGACAGGTGACTTCAGGATAACACTGATGATCTATTTATTTTTGTTATTTATTTTATTTTTAATTAGAAATATTATTATTTCATTTGTTTTATACAGTCTTCAAAAGTTATGAAAAAAGGGAAAAAAATACATGTTTCAAACAAGAAATTATTTTTGTGTTGAAAAAAAATCCAATTCAAAACTTAATACAATTGAGTTGTTTTAGCCAAAATGCCTAAAATGGCATAAAAACACATTGACACTAATACGGGTCAGAACAGCTGGTTACCTGGCAACAGGGTGATGGACGCCTGAGGCCCATAGATGAGTGTGTGAACCCAGGTTTGTTGGATCCCAAAGAGGAGCTACCATAGCGTGAATCTCAGGTTCTGATAGAAAGGTTTCAGAACACCCTGCGTCTGTGAAGTCCAACCCAGTATTTCAACCAGGAAAACTCTTAATAGAATGTGAGGAAAGAGATGAAGTGGAGTTTAATTTATTGTGAACGGTTAAGAAAGTTTGGCCCTCAGACCCAGACAGGAAGTGGATCACCGAGGGAAACCGCATGATGAATTATGTGCTTCCACTATGATGGAGTCTGGACTCTGGTTGTTCTGGTGAGGAAGAACGGTGCCTACTGACTTAAGCGTCATTAGGCAGGTAGTTATAAAGTAATGGCTGATGAGTGGATCCCGCCCCCTTTAAGAGATATATACATTTATACAATGTGCGCGCCAGGAGATCCAGTCCACCGCGGAACCAAGGAGTCACTCAGAGGTAATGACGAATGGATCATGACGGACCGGTCCAAAGGAGGCCAAATCCAATCTCCATCTGCCTCAGTGCGTACACACACACACACACACTCACACACACACACACACACCTCACCAATTCTCTGCAGTTCCTTCTTTCCTTCGAGATGGGCCGTCTGTTCGGGCCACTCATGTTCCCATGCCGTCGGAGGAGGTCCAGTTTCTGATTATTGGATTCTGAGGCCATGAAACGTCTCTACTACACGCAGGGATTATGAATGAGGTGCTGAATACTCCTAGGTCCAGCAGAAATACGCCTTTACGTAATGCTGTTTGGAGCAACGCTTCAAGTCCTATAACATGTAAGTAATTTATTGCGTGATTGAACTTTATCCTCAGAGAACGTTAAGGACAAAAATGTCCCCACTGAAACCCAATAAAAAGAATAATCATGCATTCATGTTGTACGGCTTTCAGTCGGACTTCTTAGCTCCAAAAATGTTGTTTTGACATTTTCCTCTGTCTCAAGGGTCCAGTGGAGGGGTTGTGGTTGGTGGGGGGGTTTGGGGCATCGACTCACAGGTGAGCTGATTGGTGCAGCTGGGTCTTCGTATAGGTGTTGCATTTATGTGTGTATATCTGTGAGTATATTTGTGTGTGTATATTTATGTGTGTATATCTGTGAGTATATTTGTGTGTGTATATTTATGTGTGTATATCTGTGAGTATATTTGTGTGTGTATATTTATGTGTGTATATCTGTGAGTATATTTGTGTGTGTATATTTATGTGTGTATATCTGTGTGTGAGTATATTTGTGTGTGTATATTTATGTGTGTATATCTGTGTGTGAGTATATTTGTGTGTGTATATTTATGTGTGTATATCTGTGTGTGAGTATATTTGTGTGTGTATATTTATGTGTGTATATCTGTGAGTATATTTGTGTGTGTATATTTGTTTGTGTATATTTGTGTGTGTTCATTTGTGTTTATATTTGTTTGTAGATTTGTGAGTATATTTATGTGTGTATATCTGTGTGTGAGTATTTCTGTGTATTTTATGTGTGTATATTTATATAAATTTAATAAATTTGTGTGTTTATATTTATTTGTACTTTTTTTTGTGTGTATTTATGTGTGTGTATTTGAGTGTGTATATATATATATATATATATATATATATATACACACTCAGCAATCAATTAATGTTTGTATATTTGTATGTTTATATTTATTTGTATTTTTGTGTGTGTCTAGTCGAGTGTGTATTCTTAATGTGTGTATATTTGTTTATGTATATTTACGTGTATATATCTATAATAGTAAAATAGTATGTGTAAGTTATAATCAGGACTGATGATAGTTAAAAACAATAAGTCAGTAAAAGTGAAAAAAAATAAAATATGGTCATAATAATTAAATATTGTAAGTAATACTACACATTATAATTTATGTATAATATTTCATGACAGTTTTACTTTTAAAAGTAAAAAGCAGTTGTATGAAAGTAAAAAAATAAAAGTTATTGTTTTACAGAAAAGTGGTGGCGTAAATGTAAAAAAGTCTAAAAGATAAAACTAAGCACAGAAGAGTACTTATAGTATAAATGTAATAAATAAAGTTAGTCAAAGTAATATTGTAGAAGTAAAACCCTTCTAAAAGACAGTAGTATATATATATATATATAAATATATTTATGTATATATATATATATATATATATATATATAAATGTTTATACATATATTTTAAAAGTATAAAGATGAAAAGCATCAGAATGAAGGTTAAAATGTATAAAATGTACCATAAATATAAATATTCTCGGGGATCTTCATCGTGATGATTCCTTTACCCAAAGCAGTTTTTTTTCTGCTGACCAGGCAGGTTTTATTTTTACACAAACGTTTGAAATGTTGCAGCGGTCGTATAAACTATCTTCACATCAGCTGCTGCGCGGAGCGAGAGCAGAACATTCTCCATCAGCTCGCGGGGATTAGTAGGTTCTAGTTACATCCATAATCACGCATAATCACGCTCACACTAACGCCTCCTCGCCGCCAACATTTGTTCTCAAGCATTCTGGACAGTTCTCGCACGTTCTCCTCGGCCCGGCGGCTCACGATGGTCGGTGGGAGATTTGAGAAGCTTGTCTGAGCAGAGATGAAGCGAGAGATCGCAGCTGTGCCGAAATGATTCACGTCTGAAGAAAGACGGACTCGCCGACGGAAACGCGACTGTATGTTAGCAAAACAGAACCGTACCTGAAACAAATACTGCACCGTTGTACCAGTTCGCCCGTTTGTCTGGGCCCAAAACTAAAAGAACCTAATGGTTCTGGAACCTAATGGTAGAGCATTAGCAGAGGTGGTAAAAGTAAACGCTGTCGTTACTCAGGTAGAGTCCATTTACTACTAGAGCAGTAAAAAATGACTCTGGAAAAGGTACAAGTACGGATTTCTTTACTCAAGCTCATGTGAAAAAGTATTTACTCGTGTACTCGGAGCAAAAAAGTTCAAGGCTGTAGGATAAAAGTACAAAATAATATAAAAGTTAAAATGGAAGGATGAAATTAAAGATGGAAAAAGTTAAAGCTTAAGTATTTTTAAATTAAAAAATGTATAAAAATTAAATTGACTAGTATCAAAGTAGTACAGTTATATAGAAAGGATAGAAAAGAGTTTTAAAAAGTATTTCAGTAAAACGGTCTTGTAGAAAATGAATAAAGTCATAAATAGTTTAATATAAAAGGTATAAAAGTCAAAAGAAGTATTATGAAAGTTGCAAAAATCGGTAGTGTAATAGTTAAAAGTATAAAAGTAAAGTAAACTAGTATAAAACTAGTATAAAACTAGTATAAAACTAGTATAAAACTACTATAAAACTACTATGAAACTAGTATAAAACCACTATAAAACTACTATAAAACTACTATAAAACTACTGTTCAAGATCAAAGACGAAGATGAAGAATTAGTGGTTGCATAAAAGTAAATGAGTATTAAAGCAGTATCCAAATGTATTTAATATCCTTTAAGTTCGTTTTCATTCATTTCAACTCTTAAAAACAAAAAACTGAATTAGCCTAAACCCGAGGGGGCGGAGCCTCTTCCATAAAGAATACTTACGATTCATTCTAAGCTAACGTTTAAAACTTTATTTGCTGATTACACGTTAATAAAACATAATTATTTTATATCTAGGGTTTAAAATTCATAAAAGTCCTTTTTCGACTTTTTCATCAGAAATTCGGAGAAACAAAAAAAAAACAATCTGTAATGTTTCTTTGAACCAACACCTCTGGAGAGTGGGTCTAGAACCAATCTGGACTTCCGATGTCGGGATATGGGCTACAAGGTGTGAACAGCAGGCGGTCAGTCTGGCAGAAGAAAGTGGGTGTGGCCACAGACAGATCCTGGCGGTGATGCTGTCAGCACACTCGGACCTTTAATCTTCAGAACACTTTCACACCACACCCACACTTTCTCAGATACCAGATTTAATTTTACGAAAGGCTTTTCAGCAACGAGCTCAACACCCGGCAGTCTACCTCACCTCAGGAACCTCAGATCCGATCTTCTGAAAGATCTCGGGTTCACGTCTCCTGAAGAACTTCGGGCTGGTACCAGCTAGAGTCAGACGACAGAGGAATGAATAGAAAACACAAAAAGGCTTTATTCTTAGGGATGGTAAACGTAAGAGTTCTCAGCTCACACAAAATGTTCGGCCTAAGAAAAAAACTGCTGATTTAGGAGAAACTGAAGAAAGTCGGGAATATTTCATAAAGTATTTTAGCGCTAAAAGTTGCTTCTAAGCCAACGGGAGTCAGGAGTCGTCAAGGACTCACAGATTCAGGGAGAGTCGATTTAGTTAAGATTGAATTGTTCCTCCAGTCGGACCAGGAGTCTCTTTACAAAATGGTACATTTTCCAGAAAGTGGTATTATAGCAATAAAATGCTAGAATTCCTGCAAAGTGCCGTCATTCCTGTCATTCCTGTCATTCCTGTCATTCCTGTAATCTAATGCTGATTTTGATTATTATCATAAAATGATATCATATTCTGGACTTCTTTTTACAACAGAGCTTTTCCTCGTATAACTTTATCGTTTAAAGTCGCTGCTCGGGCGACTTTACGGCCGTTTCTCTGACGAGAGCTTCCATACGTGGAGAGATGGCGTCACGGCTTGCTGGCCGGCGTGCTCTCCCAGCAGCCGTAAAGGTGAGTGATATATATACAGATATATATACATACGTTTATATATATATATATAAATATATATATGTATAGAGAGAGAGAGAGAGGGGGAGAGGGAGAGAGAGATTCAGTCCCAGCTCATGCAGTTGGCCGGGCTTTAGGTTACGGGGGCTTAAAGTGTAAGTTAATAGAAAGTGCTGGATGAGCTGATGAGCAAGGCACATTTCTATTTTCACCTCACCCCTCCCGACCTCTCAGGTACTTTGATTCTGTTAGCAGATGCACGAGCGCCGCGGCATGAAGGGGGATTCTGCAGTAAATATCCGGCTGACGTTTATTGTTCTCACTAGGGTTCAGGTGCTAAACTACTCGGATCTCACTTAATCCTTCTGTCTTTGTTCACGGTTGTTGTCAGCGGGTTCTGTCGGAGCGGGTTTTCTGTCGGGGGTTTGCTGAGATCATGGGAACCAGAGGGGGGGGGAGTCGTCAAATTATGGGGAAGTCAGGGGGGCTTACGTTCCTAAAAAGAGACATGAGTTCCCGCTGAAGCAACAAACTGTATAACTTTACAGAAGGGGGGGTGGTCTCGGAAAAAACTTGACAAATGGCTTTGAGGCAGAGGTGGCAGAAGTAAAAGTCAAAGTGATTATGATGGACTTCTTTGCATGAAGGATATTCTGGGACCTCGGGGACATTGATGATGCTGGACAGAAGACGGACAGATATTTGGCCCAACGTAACTGGAGTAAAGTTGAAGCTGCAGCGAGAGAACAATGGTGCGTCGTTGTCCAAGATGTCTACTCAGGGGAAACGCCGACACGACGTCTTAAAAGTCCCGGCGATATATGGATCAGAACTTGCATTAATGGACCGTTTGATTCAAACAAGATGCCGACAAGGAACCGAACTGTCGGGTGATAAAAACGATGGAGAATGATTGGAAAGAAATGTCTTAACTACCCGAAAAGTGTTTGTGTCGTATGTCCATAGTAGTGTTTGGGGGAAAACAGCTCCCCCTAGTGAGTCAAGTATGAACTACTGGAGTAAAATTATAGATATATGAGAGATAGATTTTCCTCAAACAGGTTCATAGGAACCAGGTTTGGACTCAATGGGACCAAAGGTTTCAGAAATTATGGCCTGATAACTTTTGGAGATGAAGCCCCCCCTAGTGTAGGAAATATAGAACCCACTTTTCCCCAAACCAATCCAGTTCTTCCTCACACTAATGTCTAAGTGGGCATAAAGTTTTAAAAAGATCCATGACTGAGTAGGAGTTAAGGCGGGAACAAGAAGAATCTCTGATGATGATGATGATGATGATGATGATGATGATGATGATGATGATACATAATGTCCCGTTTTTCTTTTTCAGCCCCTTTAATCACGTGGATAAAACTTCTGTGATTGGATCAAATTAATCAACAGAACACAAAAACAACAACAAACAAACGCTGGAACCTGATCATATCAGTTTACCACAACTTGATTGATTCTTGTTAAAGTTTAGTTGAACTTTGAATCATTGTGTTAATAATGTATTATTTTTATGATTTCATGAAAGAAAAAAAAAAACATTAGTAAGTAAATGTAACTTATATAATTTAAATATAGTGGCGCAGCACTGAGCGAACATTGCGGTGAATCCGCTGCTGCTCCGGCGTCCTCGCCTGACGCGACGCTCTGACAGGCTGACGGACAATTTACCATGGTTGACCTTCCCACTAATCCCCCCCTCTGAAAATGAGATTAAGGCTGCTCCTAGCATTTCGCTGAGTCTGCACATTCACTATATGTTGATCTCCAAGAATATCCACCAGCAGCAGCATCACTGAGGGTGAAGGCTGGCTGTGCTGAGGGGGGCTCCCACATACGGACCTCTCAGGTCCAACGGGCCTGACTCTGTGCTGACCTCCGGCTCTAAAGTAGACTTCAGCGTATGGACCTCAGGGACACCTGGCCAAACTCTTATTTAATTATTATTTTTCACATACCTACATCCCAGTAACAATGAACCCTTGGAATTATCTTCCTCACTCTCCTCACCTGGAGCTTAAGGCCGGCCCACACCTCACCTGATCTCCATCTGCAATCAAGCCTGGAAGTATTTAACTCAAGTTACTTCCTCCGCTCTTCACCAGATCATCAGTCAAACCACATGGTGATGGTGGCTGACGGACAAACGCAGAGCAACCATCAATTTAAGAAAACACTGACGTTGTAAAAGCAACAAAACCTTAAGAAAAATGATCTGATCATGTGACCAAGAATAGAACTTTAAACAATGTCAGGAAAAGAACTTATAAACTTAATAATGACCCTAACATGCAGAGATACCTAAGTAACAATAAACAAGGTGTTTTCTACCTGCTGAAAACTCTTAAGCAGCCATTTTAAAAGCTTTTGTTTGCGACATTCTGGGCGTTGTGTACACGTTACCATGGCGACAACTGAAGTCAGTATGTGCGGTGGTGTTTACAAGATATAAACGAAAACACACTGTTTACTCTCGCTTTGTGTTTTTTAGATGTTAGGGTTATTATTAACTTCATTGTTTTGGTTTTGTTTAATTCTTAGTCACATGACTGCATGACCCGGATGTTGCGAGAAGCTAACACGGCTAATCACAATATCCTGAAATGTCCATTTTCTTCTCAGGTTGGGTCTCTGCAGGATAAAGAACAAAGAGTACGGTCTAGACCTGCTTCTTTCTTTTTCTTCAGAAAGTAAGATACTTTATTTAACAGATGACTCGGTTTTTTACCTTTTATTTATTTTTAGTACCTTAAAAATCCCGTATCGTCATATTTTCTGTCTCTTAATCATCAAACACACGAGAAATTTGGTTTCTTATCAATCTAAAAATGGAAATTAGAAAATTGTCTTACCGCACTGACATTTTATTTTGTCTGCATTAAACAAGACATAAAGAGAATTTGGCTTCTAGAACAGTCTGGCTGTTTTTACAGTGTAAATCATAGAAACAGACATCGGTGTAACAGAATATACAGACAGTAACATCAAACGGCAAACAGGGGTCGGGGTTTGAATTTGTGGCAGAACCATGTGTCACTTAGCGGAGCAGCTTATTCATATATGCATGAATGTAACCGGAGGAATGTGAGGCTCTGTGTGAGGAGAGAAAAGAAAGAGGTAAAAAAAAAAACTGTAAATTATGACAGAAAATATTCTATACATGTGTTCAAATACTTATTAGACCTCAGATCAGACACGTCTAAATGCAATATTTTCATAGATATACTATCAACAGAGTGTATTTAATCATCAGAGACAGATCTCAGATCAGCCATAACATTATGACCCAGCCTGCTGACATGTAGACGAGGGATTTCTGTAGCGAGAACAAGAGCCAACCTCAATCTGATCCATCTGCAGGGAGCAGTGCAGATTGCCAGCTCCCATATTAAATGATGCAATGCATTGTGGGTAGGACTGTAAGTCTTTAGCTTAACTATCGCAGCACTGTGATGAATCCTGACAGACATGGCCTCTAGAGGAGCTTTTATGCCTGATAGAGATTTGGTCAGCCGACAGTAAACGGTATGTTTAACACCTGGGGGATTCAGAGAGGTCGTCAAAAATACCTCGCAGCATCCGTTTGAATTAAGGACGAAAAACAAATACAAGACATCCATAGGAGGAAAAAAAACAGGAAAAACTTTTTATTTTTCGAGCAACAGAGACTGAAGTCAAGATAAAAGCTTTTTACAAAAGATGAAAGATGGAGTCTGGATACTGGTGGTGGTGGCTGATGACTCTGCTGAGACAGATGAATGATGAAGTCGATGGTTCTGGCTGGACTGTGTGAACAGCAGCACAATGAATCTTGACAGATATGTGTTGACGTATCTTCTAATGTGATGACTTCCAGCGAATGATGTCATCTGATGGCGAAAGTGTCGAAACCGGAAAAAAGTAAAAATATGGTAGGATTGGCAGCAAGTGGACACAATTTGAATTTAATTTTGCCACGAGGGTTCCCCCTGGTGAGCGAAGTATGAACTATTAGATAAGATTAAAAAAATCGACCAAATCTGGAGTAAATCGGATTAATGGGAGGGAAAGTTTTCTGAAAACCTTTTTTAAAAATTTCTTAAAAAAATAAAATATGAAACTGATCTTTCCCAAAATCAACCCAGTTCTTCCTCATACGTAGATCTATGTCAGAATAAAATTTAAAACTTATCCATGAAATAATTTTTGAGTTATGGCGATAATCTGCTGTGGTGGGCGTGGCAGCGATGACGAGTCCGTAATATGCCCTAAACCTTTTCGACGAATGACTTGTGGTTACTGGTGGTGGTGGCTGATGACCCTGCTGAGATTGATGGAAGTTGATGTATCTATGAGGACGGGGTGGATATGGGGAGATGAAGGTCGCACAAAACAGCGAAAAACGTCTTTGCACAGTTCCAGCATTCTCCGGCTTTTTTTGAAAACCTCCGAGTCAGCATATTTAAAACCAAAGAACGTAATCTGAGCTTTTAAGACACGTTAAGACTTTCAGGTGTTGTTAAAATGGACCCGGGTGCTACTTATCTGTGAAGGTTTCATTCTGAATGAAGCCGGGGTGTAAATGTCACAGCCGAGAGTAATTGCATGTACCGAGCCCACAGAGGCCGGCGCTGACGGCGGGGGCCTCTTCAGTCTGCTCTTCCCTCAGATGGTCTGAATTACCTCGCCGGACGTCTCGGGACCACACAAAAACCTGCTCAGAACTCATGCTCGCTCTGAACCTCAGGGGAACCCTCATATTTTACCGTCGGTTCTCTGCGTTAGAATCGGAGGAGGGTGGGGATTAGTTCTTCTCCCTCCTGTTCCACTTTATATCATAAATCACCGTCCTGACAGATTGTTCTTCTCAAAGCGGCGGACATCTGATAGCAGAACTTCCTCTGGCTCCGTCACATTCTGGCTTTTCCTGGACCAGAAAAAAGAAAAGAAAAGAAGGGAACTCCCTGATTTATAAAAAAAAGGAGATGTGTTTAAAACAAGGAATGTGAGCATCTGTGTGTCGCAGCAGCAGGTGCCCAACACCTGTTCACTGGATCCCACCCAACCTGAAGTCACACTCTGGTTCCCCAGGGTCTCCTCTGCGTCGGACCCGCCTCTGTGTGCACTCTACTTCCTGTAAAACAGAACATACCTGTGCAGATATGGGGCACAACCCGGTCGAGTCACAGGGCCTACAAGCCGGACTTCCTGTTTAGAACCCGTGCGGACCCAGGGAAAACATGGAAACTCTCCACAGAGAGGCACCAAGAAGCGTCTTCCTGTGGGTCAACCGGGCCACGTACTGCAGAACTCTGCTGCTGGCCATAAACCATCAACCTGTTTCATTGGTGTTGCATCACATTTGAAATAGACGAAACAATCAATCAACAAAAATACTGTCCAACAAAAATAACCTTCACGTCTGGTTGACGTTTCTCTGCTGAATGTTGGAAGTCTTGGCTCCGCCCTCTTTTATATATTTAATCTCATGTTGAGTTTTTAGGGGAACTAGTGTTAACAAGCCCCGCGCTGCCTCTCCCAGCCGGCCCCCCGGCCCCCAGCTCCGGTCCAAAGACTTTACAGGACCACTAAAACCAGTCCGCGAGGGAGCGTGGGGGGGGGCAGGAGTAGTGGTGGGGGGTTAAAAAGGGGGGACGCGGCCCTTAAACTCAACCCGTTCACCATCCGACACGAGGAACCTCCAGACTTCAAACATCTTACGTCTCCGCCCTGCTGTTAAAAATGAAACTAACAACAATCAAGTTTGGTTGAGGTCCACATTATTTATTATTTAAGACCCACAAACTTCAGAATCTAGGCCCGCCTCCTGAGGTCCGACATCGGACCGGTTCCATATTGTCGTATTTTTAGATTAATATTAAGTTATCATTGTTCTTAAAGGTTTAGTGAGTGAATTTATTATTAACCACTTACCAATTAATTCATGTACATTTACAGATTCATAAAACCATTATGATCTACATAGGCACAACTGCCAAAACATTATGACCACTGACAGATGCATATCAGCAAAAACCTTAGAACCATTTTTAACTTCTTTTATAGATTTTATTCAACTATTTGAGGCTGATGTGACTCTTCAACCTTCTTCATCTGTTTTTCCTTCACCTTATTCCTACTTGTTACGGTTCTTACTCCTTCAAATTAAAGTCATTATTGCAGACTACATTCTGCTTTTTCAGCAAAACTTCAGATATTCAACATTTTTTCATGCGTTATCATTTTCATTCAACTATTTTGTCATTCAGAACCTTCCAAATTCTTTTTATTCATCATTCTTCAGAATATTCCCTTTTCATCTAAATTTCAAATCAGCTCTCAAATTCCTCCAAAATCGCAATTTCTAGTTGATGACACCAAATATCCACTTTAGTCAGTTCCACGGTAGAACTGACTAAAGTGGATATTTTGTATGTTTTACAGCTACAATATTTTACACAAATAAGACTTTATTATCCCTACTGCTCCTTCCATTGTAGCTGCACAGCTTATAAAGCTTGTATGAGAAAATGATTAATGGTTCCTGTTATCGCCTCACAGGAGAGCCCAGAGACGTTTTGGACAGAAATCTTGGATTGTCTCTTCAAAAGTTTCCAGAATGTAACCGGGCCCGTCTTCATGTGGAGCGTGTGAGCTCTCCTCGCAGCGCTGGACGTGAACCCGTAAGCCGAGACGCTCCTGCGTGAGCCGTCATCCATCACCTTAGAATGAAGCAAAGCTCATAGAAGGAGATAAAATATGTGCTCCGGAGGATTTGAGCGACGCCTTTTCCTCATCTAGTGGCACAATCTGTTTTGTGGGATAAGAGGGAGGTGTGTGTGTGTGTGTGTGTGTGTGTGTGTGTGTGTGTGTGTGTGTGTGTGTGTGTGTGTGTGTGTGTGTGTGTGTGTGTGTGTGTGTGTGTGATCGGCAGAGGTGACTCATCTCCTCTGTGTGTGCAGCAGAACGTCAGTAAGCTATGGGGGTCGCTGTGGGGTCAGCCGGTGGTCTCCTCTGGAGTGTATCTGCATCTGAACCTCCAAGGTCAGGCCTGATGTTTGAGGGTCTGCTCGTGTCCCTGAGGTGGGCAGAGAGATTACTTTGTCGTATTTCACCTGTCCGAGCCGCCAGGAGAGCTGCCGGGTCTCCAGAGGTCGCGGCCGCCCATCTACCACCGCTGTCACAGAACACCCACAGGAGGAGGAGGAGGAGGAGGAGGAGGAGGAGGAAGTGAGGAGGATAAGGAACAAAAGAAGATCATGGACAAACATTTTAGCAGTGAGTTAAAAATGATTTTTTTGTGACTTATTTACATGTTTGTTCGCAGAGAGGAGAAAGGTCCAATAAAAACAGGATAATAGTTCTGATTGGATTCTGAATCAATGCTGATATTGTTTTTTTACTCACTAGAGGAGCTTTTTTTTAAATGAAAAAACACTAAATTCCTGATCGTTGGTCTGATTTGGTCCAAATTTGGCGTTTCTGAATCAGTTCAATCTATCAGGCAAATATATTTTACTCACAGGGACATGACTCAAACAAAATTTAACGGATCATTTTCAAACTGAATGTCCCCATAGAATATCGTGCGAGGAAGAACTGGGATGATTTTGGAAAGGTTCGGTTGCATATTTTGACCACTAGTTGGAGCTTTATCTCCAAATTTTGTTTTTGGGCCATCATTTCTCAACTGTTGGTCTGATTTAGTCCAAATTCGGTGCATATGGTCCGACAGGAGGAGGAGATCCTGTGACATCATCATCATTTCTGATCGGGCACTACCATGGATCAGAACGCTTCTGCTAGAGCTCTTACTAAGATATGTTCTGAACCGTCCAGACCTCTCAGATGGTCTGGATCTGGTCCTGCCCGAGACAATAAAGTCGTTAGAGCTTCCTACTGAGGTGAAGAAGACTTTGCTCGAGGACATGGTCCGGATGCGTCCTCCTGCCGCGTGAGTCAGGAAGTGAAGGACGGGCGGTGGGATGATGAAGGGAAGCAGAGAACAGCAGGAAGACGAGAGGAAAGGAGGGAAAAAAGAAAAAAAGAGCGGAAGCCACCTTTAAAGGAAAAAAAGGAAACCAGGTAATAATTTGAGATGTTTACCTGGGGAATTCCACGTAACGACTTCCACAGATCCTTTCTTCTGTATCCTCTGCAGCACCCCCCCACACCTCCACCCCTCCACCCCTCCATGTGGGGCGATAATGTCAGATCCAGTATTTCACAGCCAGCGGCGAGCGATGACAAGGACAATTTGGCCTGTGAGTTCTCCGCAGCATTGGACATGGTGTTACGATTACACGCTCCACTGCAGGTCCGACATGCCGGGGATTGACGGGGTGACGGTGTGTGTGTGTGTGTGTGTGTGTGTGTGTGTGTGTGTGTGTGTGTGGGTAAGAACTTTTAAAAAACTTTAATAGAGTACAGCTCCATCCTGCTCTCTCCTCGTAAAACCCGCTGATAGATATCCAGCGGTACCGGCGGACAGGATGATGGCTGAGAACAGCTCCCCACCTTCAGGTCCCACGGGGGAGAAGGTAATGCAGTGCAGAGGAAGGATTCCTGGAGTGGACTTCCAGAGTGAGCAGTATATCACTCAGAACCAGCCTCTAATATTCTCTCTCTCTCTTTCTCAGGATGGGAAGGGAAGACAAGATATTTCATTATTTCCTTCTTTCTTTCTGTCTTTCTTTTTTTCTTTCCCTTCTTAAAAAAACTGTTTACAGCCAGTTTCGGTTTCATGGCCCCAGCAGGTGAAGACCCGATCGGGTTTACGATCGCTCAGGAGCGCAGAGAGAACCTCCGGGTCGGCCTTCAGGAGCGGCAGGGAGGAATTTGTTTTCCATCCCGAGCCAAGAGAACCCGGGGAAACCCGGCAGAGATAAGCGAGGGCGTTACCTGATGTGGAAGTTCTGATCGTGATGAGGGAAGCTGGTTCTTCTGAGCAGGCCGGTGACCCGTTCTGGCCTCAGGCGGCTCCTCAAGGACACGATGAGGAGCTGTATGAAATATACGCAGCAGATGATGTCAGACGAAGAAGAAGAAGAAGAAGAAACTGAATAGGATGTTACTGGCTGAGTTCTTGCTGACGGTTCGGGTCAGTGATGAGATGGATTTAGACACCGGGTTCAGAAGGAGCCTTGAGGAACTCATAAGTGAACGTGAAGATGTTTGAAAACATGAAGACATTCAAAATAAGAAAAAGAATTGAGCTCAGTCCAATTCTGAGACGTAGGTTCTTCCTGGGTCTTTGACCAGAACCAGGTTGATTGCGATTAAGTAAGTGTGTTTGTTCTGTTCTCCAAAGAACTGCTGGTTATGGGATGTTGACGTTGAGTTCTTGTACAGGTCCGTCGTATTAAGCTCGGCTCGCCATCAGAAGGGTTCTGTATCTGGTCGTTTCAGAATCAGAACATGTTCTGGTCTCAGCGGGTTCATGTGTGTGGGTCAAGAGGAAATGATCGGTAACACATTCACTTTTACAGGAAGTGGCACAAACAAAACCCCTATCATGTAAAAAGGATCCCCTCAGGATCCCTAAAGACGGGCTGGAGAGCGTTGCTGTGGAGAGCGTTGCTGTGGAGAGCGTTGCTGTGGAGAGCGTTGCTGTGGAGAGCGTTGCTGTGGAGAGCGTTGCTGTGGAGAGCGTTGCTGTGGAGAGCGTTGCTGTGGGGAGCTGGAGAGCGTTGCTGTGGAGAGCGTTGCTGTGGAGAGCGTTGCTGTGGAGAGCGTTGCTGTGGAGAGCGTTGCTGTGGAGAGCGTTGCTGTGGGGAGCTGGAGAGCGTTGCTGTGGAGAGGAAAAACTGAGAGGAAGAAAGATAAATGAAATGAAGCTTGTTGTCGGTCAAAAAACAACCACTAACCCACATTATTTTTAAAATCTCAGTAAAAACACTTTTTTAAAGTCACTTATTTTCACTTTATTCACTTTTCTTCTTCGTTCGACTTTGTTAAAGTCGGTTCTTCCTCCTGCAGCGGGAGCCGGGCTGAAGTGTGACCCGGTTCTCCACCGACACCAACAAATCTTTGATGGCAGTAGGTGTTGGGATCACGACGGCCTGCTGAGCGGCCCGGAGACAACTTTGGCTGTCAGCAGACAGTAAATAAGGAGGAAGCTGAGTGGGCTGTCATCATGTCAGCCAAGACCCACCCGCCGCCCTCCTCCTCAGTGTGTGGTCTTCACCAGAACTGACCCCCATCAGCATTTACTGATATCGACCCACAACTGGTTTGATAAGTCCTTTGTTAGCCGACAGACGTCACTCATTCATCGTCTCTGGAGGAGGAAGAGGAGGAGGAGGGGCTGGGAAATGTTTGCACCAAACTCAGAATCTCGGACCGCCTCGTTTTCAGATGTCACTTCTACAGAATAAATCATTTCCTGTCATCCAGATCCAGATGTTAGAGAAAAGGAACAAATGAATATTTTATTATAATATGTATATTTGAAGACTATCTCCCTGCACACTCACACCACTCTTACCCTACCGTCATCATCTGCTGCCTCTCTGATCTCCACGCGGTCCTTGTAGATCCATCAGCCTCATCATTCATCAATCTCAGCGGCGTCATCAGCCACCACCACCACCACCTGTATCCAGACTCCAACAGGAGGATCAACCTGCCGCTGCTCAGACTCTTCACGAGATTGAGATTAAATGTTTGCCTCTTTACGCTTGATGAAGCAGTGAAAGTGGGCGGAGCTCTCTAGGAAGAGATTGTTTACTAAAAATATTGTATTTTGGACGTAACTTGTCCAGCAATCGGTCCAATTTAGTCAAAATTGGGTGCGTATGAATTGACGTGAGGGTGTTTATTTGTATATAATGTCTAATGTTGTCCTCTAGGAGTTCATCTTCTAATCAGCAGGGGAGTAAATCTGTGAAAAAAGCTGTTTTCAGAGATTACTTCCTAGCTGTCAGTCGGTTTTAGCCCAACTTTGGTGCATATGAGTCAGATTGAGGCAGTCTGTCACCTAAATATGTGATGTTTTAGTCTGATAGTTTATATTTTACTCACTAGGGGGAGCTCTTTTATGAAGAAACACTTTTTGGTGGAGATTCCAGATGGGTGGATTTAGCCCATCCGTATGAAAAAGTAAACCTAATCTTAGTTGAACCTCATGTGTGGTGGTTGAACCTCATGTCCCGCCTTAATCCAGGCGGGACATAAATAAGTGCACACCTCTTCAGCCTGTCCGTCAAACCTGCTGCTGATTGTCCCGGTCTCTGCAGGAGCTTGTGTTCCGGACCCTGGAGTGAATTCTGGACACTATTGCGGTGTTGTCACATCCACATCGGACGCATCGGACCCACAACTGTGAATTAAGTGGCTCGCAGGAATCGGCCGCCATACTTCATCCACAGGAATCCGGCACTGACAGCCCTCTCCCCGTGGAGGAATAAACATGGAGTCCTCACTCACCACGTCTCACTCCGCTCACACTTCCTCACCCTCGGCTCCGACACATCTGCTCCGCTCAGCGTTCAGATATCAGAGCCGCTCAAGGTGTGTGCTGACAGGCGTAGGTGTGTTTGGGGTAAACACAGAGCGGCGGAGCTCAAATGGACCGTTTTGCGGCCGAGCTGTATTGTCTGGGTGTTTGGATTCTGGTCGGCTTGAGATTTCTAGCAAATTCTTATTTTCCTGTAGGAGCCGGGCGAGATTTTAAAGCCGTGTAAATCAATCTTCAGTCAGATCACCTCCGCAGACTCGTGTGGCGGCTTTTAATGTGTTTTCAAGACAGTGTTTGTTCATGTCAACATGTCAGAACCTGCAGGGGAGGTCCAGAGTTTCTCAACATCGTTCAGGCATTCTAGCTAAAAACGTTGTTCCTGTTTGCGTTTTAACGACGAAACGATCCTCGTTCACACGGATCCACAAAAACGACTGAAAACACGGCAGTAGGTGGGCACACAGTAAAAACTGGAACAAGTCTAAGGTCCACTAGAGGAGCGTCAATAAACCCAAGAGATTATCCGACTTGAGTTTGTTTTGGTTCTGTCCGCACACGACGTCTTCTTCATCTTTCGACAATTCCCTCTCAGAAGGATCCTTTCCATCAATAGTCACGGCCGGTACCGTGTTCTCTAATGGTTCCGTTAACAGTATTTGTAAACCCAAACCTGAAGGACACAGATTTGTGAGGCTGAAACAGGAACCGCCGACTGTGAAATGGACCGTTGACATCATAAGAATTGTGTTTTGCCAGTTTACACAGAGATGGAAATCATAATATAATCTCATATTCTCCCTCAAAAGCCCCCCATACCCCTGATTGACTCCTCATATAAATGGGAAGTTATGTAATGTTTCCTTTTTGAGGAAAAAGCTCCACCTAGTGAGTAAAATATGAACTATAAGAGTAAAACACAATGTTTACTAGTTAGATCTCCTTAAAGTCTATTCATATGCCCCAAATGTGTACTAAATTGAATCAACACAAAGGATCTGGTGCACGCCAGATCCCATAATATCTCCGACTTTTTTAGGGCTCGGGTTCCAACGGCTGACCTTGGACCTGCTGGACAACGACTGCGTCTTCTTAGCTCCAACCGAGGATAATGTTCTGTCAATATTATACTGAGTTGATTCAAAAAGATGCTCTAAAGTTTTACAGACTGCACCTTTAGATCTTACCTTGAGGACCTGGGAACCATTCTCTTGGTATGGTTAGAAGATGGCCCATAGATTCCACAGAAGTCTGGCAGGTCCACCTTGAGGAGCGGTTGAGGTTCTGCCGATGTGATCTATGAGACTCCCTTCGTCCGACCGTGACTCGGCTCTATGGGAGGCACCTTCATCTCTCTCTGAGGGGGAGGAGGAGATTTATGGAGCTGGAACTGTACGCCATAGTTCTCCAACCTACAACAAGCTGCCCCCGACGAGGGGGGGTTCATCGTTAGAAACAGGAAGAACTCAGGTGGCTTTTATTTGAACACACTGTGGAAGGATACAAGAAGAAGAATGAATCAAACATCTATTATTATACCTATTAGTTATGAAGAGCAGGTAATGGGAGGGGGGACGGGACCCCACCTCAGCTGTGTGGGGGGAAACTGGGGTGTCAGCGCTTAGGGGTGACAACTGGAACCTTGTGATGACCTGGAGACTTATCCTGGGTGAACCCCGCCTCTCTGCCAATGTCGGCTGGGATAGGTTCTAGACCCCATCTGTGACCCTGAACAGAAATGTTAGAGGATCCATTTCAAACGACGTTGAAACCGTGTTTTTATATAAACGGGGAGGAACTCTAAGTTTGGGGTTCAGTCAATTCTGATGAGTGAGACATCGATTTTCGCCCGTCTTTGTCTGCAGCTGTAGTTATGACAGAGGGTCAAAGGTTACCGTCGTCTTCTAGAAGAACCTGATAGACAATAATGGGTGACGGTTCTCGGCGTCCACGTTGGCCAAATACAAATATCGTCATCTTCGTCCTTTTGATCGTTGTTCCCCTGTAGCTGCTGACTCCGCCTCCTGCGTGTTTGAGCATCGTTTGATCCGCACATATGCGCAAACACTCTCTCTCACTCCCTCTCACTCCCTCTCACTCCCTCCGTCTCCGGACAGCAGATCTGTCTCCTCCTGTTTCCTCCGCCTCTCGGCCGCTCGCCTCCTGCTGCTCCCTCTTAAACCCACCTAATGTCTTTAACACGCCCTGCAGTCGTCTCTGCGCCGCCGTTCAAGGCCGCCGGCTGCTATCATCTCATCGCGGGATACACGACACCGAGAGAAAGTATCTGTGCCGAGACGTCAGCAGAACCGGCTGGGTTCTGGTTTCATTGCTGGCTTTCATGATGGGGGTCCATTTTAAATCCTGTGCTGTTTATTTTCTCTCAGATTCTAACGTCATATACACTCGCGCACATTAAAGGTGGCGTGTGTAAAATTCACTGACTGATGGTAAAGGTCCAAACGGCGACCTCAGCTCACCCCTCCCTATCAGAGAATCTACGTTGGCCACCAAATGTCAATAATTTGCAAAGCTGGCGACCAAAACTTACACGTAAGATAACAAATAATATTATGTGTTAGGGTGCTAGCGTTGACAGTGTTAGCGGGGGCTCGGCGCCATGGAGAGGTTCTACCAGGGAATCGCCCTGCGCCACTCGTCCATCCATCGGCCACCATATAGAGCCCCCCGGGCAGACCGGACCAACCTCTGGAAGCAGTGACGAGGTCCCGCCCCCTCCGTAGGTACAAGGAGCGTTTTCTAAGCTAACCTTCTACAGGGGTCCTTATTTTCAGCTGATTGAACACAAACGTTATGACTGTTCTAATTCAAAGAGATTCCCCTCCATTTGACAAACTGCCTCTTCAAACCTCAGGAGGGCATCTGTTCCAGGAAGTCTTGGACATGTGGTCGGATCTCGCTCCCAGGAGTCCGGGCCTCCTCCACTCGTAGACTTTAATAGAGGAGATGTCATTCTCTCCGCTCTGCTGCCTTCGAACAGGTGGTCTGATACTTTAATCTGGAGGCACCAGTATGAGAGAAAACTTTGAAAAAATCTCATTTCACCTTGAGGACATGTTTGGCCCCGGATCACACGTCTGAAGATATTAAAAAGTTTAAAATAGAGAAATGACTTTTAGAGCCATCTTTAATAACAACCTCTCATATTTTACTGCAACTCAAGCGTCTCCTCATGCTTGAAATGCCGACGCGATATCTGCTCCATTCATTTGGCAAAGGTTCCACCTGTATGCCGCTTTAAAATATGCACAGATGAGCCATAACATTATAACCACTGACAGGTAAAGTCAGAATAACATTGATTAAAAATGGACGAGATCTGGGTTCTATTTGACAAGGACTGGGTCAGAGCATCTCCAGAACTGCAGGTCTTATTTGGTGTTACTGGTCTGCAGGGGTAAGTTTGGATTTAACCCAGAAGGATAACCACGACCCGGATGAATCAGAATCTACACAGACATCTCACATGTTTAGTTAAATTGCGAGATTTTGCTGGGTTAAGTCGAACATCCAGTCCCTTCTTCGTGATTGGCTCCTGCTGATGGAGGTGTACCTGGACCTTCACTGATTCAAGCCCCTGAACACCTGATTGGCGTGGCACCAGGAGCTCCCAATGGCAGTTGGGTCTCCAGGTCGGCCGGTTAGACTTGCGGTTCTTTGCATCTTATGTTAATTATGTATCGGAGTGAAACTCTTAAACTGTGCTTTAAGTTTGGTACCGTGAGACCAGGCCGGGGTGAGATTCTGGGTATACTCACATCGTACACATTTAGACCTGCGTTTGAAAGGTCCACCAGTTTCGGCACCTTTAACATGTTCTTAAAAATGTATAAAGCAACTTTATTTTTTTCAACATCTGGTTTTTATGTGGCCTCCCTAACGAGCCGGGTCATAACAGGTGACGCAAAGCAGGTCGTCTATGTAGAGGGTTCTTTAGAACTGCACCATAATCCTGCAACATTTAAGAAGCCAGAGCCAGAAACCCAATTAACGACCACAAATCCATCCCATCACAGCCTGTACTACAGCTGACTGTCCCAGTTTGACCACCACAGAACCGACTAAGCATCTTATCCTGGATTTCAACCTCCTCTGGTTTCAGGCTAACTGCTCAGATTTATTATTTCACTCCTATCTTCCAGTGAAGGACACTTATGACCATCATTAGCTTGAAATCTCCGCTTCTTTGAGGTTTAGGGAAAGCCTCCGGAGCGGTTCTGCCTGCAGGATTGGAGCGAAGGTCCGATCGGTGCGTGAATGAAATTCAATCTGCGGCATACATACATCCAGGCACAGCTTCCCAGCTGGACTCAGGGACAGTCAGGAGGACAAATAGACTTCCCAGAGAATAAATCTCAAAGAATATATAATGCTTATTCACAGGAGAGCGATCGTGAGGCTGGCCTCCTTCCTCCTGCCTCTCCTTCCTCCTGCCTCTCCTTCCTCCTGCCTCTCCCTCTCCACTCTCCTCTGCAGCTCTTATCATTTCCCAGCCAAACCCCTCCGGATCCAGGACTCTCATAGATCAAATCCTGCTTGACTCTGGGAAATGGTTCAGGTCCAGATTCACCCCCTCTCTGCAGCAAATAATGACCTGATCAGGTTCTGGTTTGGTTTTGAAACCCGTGCATAACCTGCTCCATGTGTGCAAATAACCTTTATGTGTGGCTGACAGTAATGGCTGCTCAACGCCAAATGTTTCTCCTGAAACTCTCCTGAAACTTTTTATTTTCTATCTCACTTTATCCCATAAATCAGTTCCTGAATGTTGCAGATGAATCGGTAACAAATCCATCATTTACAGACTTTTATATGTAAGGTGTGAGAAGACTTCTTCTCTACTATGGAAGCTGGGAGAAACGACAGTTACAATTATTTATTTAATTATAATTATGTAGACATGCATACTATTTTTGGACGGCCCCTTGTCTTCATAGACGGTCCCTGTTCTTTGTAGACGGTCCCTACTCTTTGTAGACGGTCTCCAAACTTAGTGGATGGTGGCATCTCTTTGTAGACAGTCCCTGTTTTTTGTAGACAGTCCCAACTCCTTGTAAAAAGTCCCTGTCTTTTGAAAATGGACTTTGCTCTTTGTACACGGCCCCTGGATTTGTAGACGGACCCTACTATCCAAGACGTCCCTGCTCATTATAGATGCTGTTCTTTGTAGTTGTCCTCTCTCCTTATAAACAGTTTCTGACTTTTGTAGACTAACCTCGCTCTTTAAAGACAGTCCCTGGTTTTTGTAGACAGGCCCTTCTCTTTGTACACGGACCCTGCTCTTTGTTGACGGTCCCTAATTGGCATCTTGGTAATGATTATGTATTTTGGGAAGAAATTTCAACCAATTTCAATCGTCCTGGAATGTTGGCTTCAGAACTGTTTGTACAATTCTCTGTCAGATGGTGACATTTTCTGTGGTTTGTTATAACTGAGGTCATGACTGATATTTGTTAATAAATAAAAACGTAAGGCAGTTATAAGAGGTGAACATTTATGTCGTCAGAGAGGATGTGATTAAAGATTGATGGAACGAGAGGTGAAGATTATAAGTGACTATTTTTCTTTCTGTTGGATCCTCACATAGTTTCTAAACTGAATCTCAACCAATTATATTAGTTTAAGAAAAAGAAAAATGTTATTGCAGCTTGTGTGATTTTGTCATTTGCTGCTTTTCTAAGATGCTAATAAATTAGCATTTGTGTTTATTGCAGTTTCTGACAAACTGAAGCAGGAAGCAGCATGTCGTAGTACAAAGAGCAGAAATAACCCCCCTGAGGCGATTCGACATCTTCTGCCCATCCATCACCCCTCACCCACGGGTGACACCACAGGGAAACGGGCCGCCTGGAGAACTGTGGGGTCCGAGATATACGGTCCTGCGGATCCAACGGGGCAGGCGGCTTCCTCTCCTGACATTTACACCGTCCTGATGTTTGTGATCAGGAGAACATGCTGCTGATGCCGCCAGCTTCTCATGCTGCGTGTGAGGGATTTCATAGACGTATAAGTAAATAAATAAATAAATAAAAACACAGTTTAGTGGTTTAATAGATTCAAAATATAGATTTAGTACTCACGTCTCTATCAGTTGCTTTTCTACTTCCCAAAATATGCAACTTAAAGGAATACCAACTCTGAATTGTGAATGTAGGACCATTCATAAACTCATCAGCCAAAACATTAAAACCACCTCCCTAATATTGTGAAGGCCATTAGAACGGGTCTGTGATGCACCGCGTCAGAACCAGCATTAACCGTTTGCAGTAATTCCTGTTAGTCGTTCTTCTCTGGACAACTTGGGCTAACCTTTACACACTAAATGCATCGGTTGTTCCTCTTAACCCTGGTTAGACCACTTTTGGTAGGTTCTACCAAAAGTTCTGACTCAGATACTCAATGTTATTTCTGACTTCACCTGACTGTGGTTATAATATTATGGCTGATCAGTGTCCATAAACCTTTAGTGAATGGTTGCCTTTGATCTTTGGATTTAAATGTTTTTATAATGGTGCAACATCAAAAACATAAATAAAAAAAGACCACACACACTTTGATTTTTCTTTATTTTATATTTTTCTAGTTCATGTCATGAAGAATAAAAGAATGCAGATCGATGAAGACGAATCATGATGAGGTGAAAAGGTTAACAAGACGAGGAAGAACTTCATTCTACAGTCATATACTTTAAATGGTCATGAGAAAACTCACTACAGTGGTTTATATCTAGTGATACGTGGATTGGGTGTGCGTGAAGGGATGAAGGGGGAGGGGCCTGACTTTATTTCAGATTTATTGAATAGATTTATGGATTATTGAAGGTAAGAAAACAGTTAAAACACACACAGATTGTGGATATGGTGGCCTTTTCAGGTGGGGGAATTCAATAAATTAGACGTAATACCGACCCCCACACCGTACCTACGTTCTTCATCACAAAGACTGGGATTTATTATCTCCTTTTGTGTTTTTATCTAGTTCTCCATGCATTTTTCTTCTAGATTAATAATATTTTTCAAAGCTTATAAAGTGCAGACATGCATTAACCCTTAAAGCTTGATTTGTTTGTCCATTTGAGTGATTTCAACGCAAAAAAAAGAAGAACAATCTACGGAAACCCTCTAAACGTCATTCTTCTAAAATCTCTCCAGAATGTCATGCTACGGAAACGGACAAACTTTCCCTCCACAGATGCGACCATGAGCTAAACGCTTCATCCACCAGAACCCTTCATCCACCAGAACCCTTCATCCACCAGAACCCTTCATCCACCAGAAAGTTTCAGGAGCGATCAAACATCCCTCAAACAGACGTTGCTCTTCCGGCCCGAGGCTGCCTCCTCAGTTCTTGGTCCTTTTGTAAAGCACAGTTGCGACACTAGCGGCGATGATGCAAGCAAAGGCGAGGACGCCAACAGCCACACCAAGTCCGACAGAGGAGTCTTCTTCCTCTCCTCCGGCGAAGGGCTTCTCTTTGGACTCGCTGTCTTCGGCTTTGGTGGCGATCTGCGGGGAGGAGATGGTGTAGGTCTTGTACATGTCCAGTGGAGATGTGTCCAGGGTTCTTCTCCTCCTTCGTTTGTTGCACTGCATGAAGGTGGTGCAGGTGCTGGTCTCGCACAGACGGGTGATGCAGTGGAGGTAGTAGGTGGACACGGTCTCGTTCTGCTGCTCGATGAAGCGGAAGGCCGGGAAGCGGAAGCGGGCGCTCTGGCTGACTCCGTTCTCGATCATTGTGGTGAACTCGTCCTTTGAGCAGGGGACAAAGAGGTTGAAGTAGCTGGAGTTAGAAGGTAGAGGGGAGATGGAAGCGTAGCACCGGTCCAGCAGGACGTTGTACTGCCCCGTCAAGTTGGTGGCCTTGACCTCAACGTAGACACTGGTCCTCAGCTCGATCCCCAGATCTGGGATGATCATTGGTCTTGTGAAGTTGACGTCGCTGAAGATGTCCAAGCTCAAGGTGCTGATGAAACTCCCGTTGTTGTCCTTGATAGCAATGGAGGAGGCCGACACGTCGATCTGGGTGTTGTTGACGAGGTACTCTAGGGGGTAGGCGCAGGAGTAGAAGTACTTCAGCTCGGCGTTGTAGGTGATGGTGCCGCTGGTAAGATCGATGGACCGGACAACGCCGCTGATGTTGACCGTCTGGATGTTGGAGAAGTCTGAGAATATACCCGTCCCGGCAGCACTAGTGGTCCTGAACGTGCTTCCACAAGAGTGGGTCATGTTCAGCGGGAAGTTGTAACGAGCCACTGGTGGAGACACTGACTCATCGAGGGTGGCTCTGCAGACCGGGTCCATCATATTGTTCAGGATCAGGAGAGTCTCATTGTAGCCAGTGTAGACGACGGGGCAGATCTGAATGGCCAGACCGATGGAGGAGGTCCCACAATCCACCGCGATGTCCGTGATCTGAGGCCGTCGGGCTTCTGCTCCACAGTCACTCAGCGTCAGCTGGTGACTTCTGGCTATTAAGGAGAGTAAAAGTAAAAAGATCTTCATGGTTGGGATTCAGCTATGGTTTTGGTGTCTCTGCTAGGAGCTTGAGTCTAGCGCAGGAGGCTGGTGGATCTTCTAAGTCTCCAGAATATACTCGGGGGTCTTTATAGCGAAGTGGATCCTCTGGGATTGGTCCAAAACAAGGTCAAGCACCTTACTACTTCTGAACTAATGTATTGTATGAAGCAGGTGAGATCCAACTTAGACCATATCCTAAGGGCAGCCAGTGAAACCTGAATAATCCAGGTGTCTTGATATACAGTCAACAATGGCCGGGTTCCATTGTTGACTGTTCTTTAAAATATACATTTCCAGGCCCGCTATAAATCCTCCATGAAGTAAGAAAACCTAACACTGCATGGATGAACTCCAGCATTACCCATACAATGGTGCGGCGGTTCTTCTATCCGGTCTCAGCCTCCGTAGCTTCACTGATGACCTAGTTGGGATCCATCAAGGCGGGAAATGACCCACATTCATCCTGATATCTTTTTAAGATGAATTATTGATTAAGAATCCGTCCTCTTCCATGGAGGCCACGATGTTGCGCAATCCATCAGCAATGCAATTCAAAACAACCGAGAACATTGAGACATAATTAAAACCGTTAAGGAAACATGAAGGATTGGAAAATGAAAGACGAGCTGAAAAATAAAGAGATAGAATAGTAGAAAATCAGGTGTCTAAGCCCGTTTGACACCATCCACTCTTTTCCTGAACAGTTCTTACAGGAAGTTGATGTTGCAGAACAGTTTTGAGTTTGACGGTTGAGAGGTTCCCAAACTTTTAATTTTCTTTGCCTCTGCTTGGAAAGGTTCGGTGCACAAAGGCGGGAGGATGTTGGTCATGTAGGAGCCGACTGATCTCTGCTTTGGACAGCTATTCCAGAGAGTTTGACCTCTCGCCGATAAACTTCTTAAAAGATCGCAAACTTCCAGCTTTCTACCAGTTATTATCCAACTTCTATTCTTTTTTTTTTAAATGACCTGGGTTCCTCAACAGCCAGTAATTCTACACATTACTGGTTTATGTGGTTGTTTTGTGGTTAAAAATACCCCCAGGCCATGTGTCAATCACTGTAAACCCACCCATCCACCATCCTGTGACCTATAAATGCACCGGTTGACGGACAGCTTCATACTGGTGTCACATACGGGAGGCGTAGCGGCTTATTATGGGCTGTATGTTGGTCAACCATTGTTGGAGCACGGATTCAGAGCCTAGTGGTGAAAGGACAAACTGTTCCTGCTGGGTTGCGTAAAGGTAACAGAATCTAAGCAGCGACACTCGAGACAAAGATAGAAATTCATGACAGAGAGAAGGCGGCGCTTCAGGGACGCGGCGGGGAAATGCAAACAATCTCTAACAGTCAGAAAATCTTCATGATAACATGAGCCCAAATAAAACCAGACCGGATCAACGATAGAGGGGAAGAAATAACGCCAAACAACACGAAGGGGTCCACTCTGAACCTCTTTCTCTCTTTGCTAAAGTAAATACACCCAAAACTCCATCAGGAATAAAAGTTTGTTGAAACAATGTTTAAATTGAGTCTTTTTTTCTGTGTTTCTATAAATTCCGGCTCAGACAATTACTTAAGCTTTTAATTTGAACGTAGCCATGACAACACCAACATGGACCAGCAAAGCCAAACATCTGATCCATCTGTTTGAGATTGAAGGGAATCTGCCCTGAGCGGCAGCAGGTATATCCCCACATGGAGTCTGGTGGTGGTGGTGGTGGCTGATGAATCTGCTTCCTTTCCTGAGTGAAACTTAGCTAGATCCCTTCCAAATCATTACATTACAATTTAGTAAAACAGTTTTCAGTTAAGTTGAGTTATAATAGGTTTTATGTTCTGAGTTACAACCATGAGTTGGACTTTATCCTTTTTTTCTTTAAAATGTACGTACAGATTTTTTTTGTACTGGAAAAGGTGCCACAGATATTTTTGTATATTTTTTATTTTTATTTTTTTTCAGATAGTTTTTGGTTTTTAATATCGTTTATGATTTTTAATTGTCATTGTTGCTGTGTTTTATTTTTAAATAAAGTTTTATTCTCTTTTTCTTTGTTTTTGTATAAATAAAAATGAATAAAGTTTAAATATATATAAAAATAAATTGTATCGTACTCGTACTTGTTTCTGTTGGTCTTAAACCCATTTAGGCCATTTTAAACACAACCAGAGGGTATCGTCGAAGGTTACAGGGGTCGAAGGTTAAGAAGACAATTATGCAAGTCTCAGACTTTGGCCTGGATTCATTGAAGTCTCGATAGAAAGCTGATATTCAAGCCGACCCATGATTCATGGGTTCATAGTGAGTCACTCACCACCTGTCGTCTTTCGCCCGAAGGAATCCTCTTCATTATGACCTAGTTTTTAATGCCCCCCGCTATAATCCGACACCGCCGGCCTTTGTGTCTTTACAGTACGGGACACTGATATAGAGCTTTATTTAAAGCACATAGAGCTACAGAGTGTTCCGAACCTACTTATGCAGAACATTTACTGTACCATCGGGAGGTTCAGCCGTTCCCACCGTCTGATTTCATTCCACAGTCTCACAAACGTGGACGACCTCATAGAAGGTTTGAAAAGACGCATACACAAGAAAAAAAAAATCACCCCTCATCTCAGGGGCTAAACTATTTGTCCATTCTATAAAACAAAAAAAAAAACACATGATAAAACGATTTTTATCATTTATCATTCTTTCAATTAGAAGTATTATGTTGGTTTAACATAATATACTTGGTTACAACCAATATAACCTATTAGGTTTGAATAAATTGAATTACCTAGATTACTTCCAACTTAATTTATCTTAATTTAAAATTAAACCAATTAAGTAAAATACAAATACCGCAAATGTGTTTCTGAGTTGATTCATCTTAAATACTTGGAATCAGTTCAAACTTCATTTATTTGAGTTTTTTCAACTACATTTCTAGGAATAAGTCCAACTAATTTTGCAGTAATAAAATGATTCCATTAAATGGGGTTTATCTAACTCAAATAAATGAAGTTGGCCCAACAAAGTGTCTTCATGCTGAAAAAAACAACTATTTGATTTGATTTAATTAAGTTTCAAAGGCAGTTCATAAGTCAGACTAATTTATATAAAACGTATATATAAACGTATACAAAGTATATAAAACGTTTTCCATTAAATGGGGTTTAGCTAACCCTATTAAATGAAGTTAGCCCAACAAAATGTCTCCATGCTGAAAGAAAAGCATTTAATAATGTGAAAATACTTTCTATGATGTAATTAGATGAATCCAAAGAATAACCCTTGAGTGTTCAGTCACACAAACTTGATTGAATCTTGTTAAAGTAAAACTGTTGAAAGTCCAATAAATACACGCCACATTCCGCCAGTAGCTTTTTTTTTCAAGTGCGGACCACCGCAGCAACATGGTGATGAAACATGTCAGCCTCGGTGGGTGAGTTTATTTCACAGACTCTATATCCACATCTATAAACGATATCAGATATCTTAATGGACCTCAACAAGGAGGCCCGGACCTCCTTGTTGAGCGGTATTCACGATGCGTCTCCGCTCTAGTGATGACATCAAACAGGAAGTGAGCAGAAGGATGACAAACGGACTCTGTCAGAGACCCGCTGTGGTTTTAGTGGGGTCTGCGCTGATGTTTGGGGGACGATGCAGTTACGAGGCCGGCGAGGAAGGGTCACCTGCTCTCCTGCTCGCTCGCCTCCGCTCCAGATGCGTGATTAACGGCCCTAGCCTCCGAATCAGCTGGAGGGTCCGCGGCGCTGAGGAGTCGCAGAGACGGAAACAGAAAAAAACCCAGGGGATGAAAAAAGGAGGCGGAGGAAAAATACAGCCTGGTGTCACTCTTTTACTGCACAGATCACCACCAAACGGCGCTCTATTATGATTGGGCCCTCTGGGTTATTTTGTCTAGCCGCTCGCCGCGGCGAGGTGATGATAGCTACTGAGAGAGAGGAAGTGAAGTGATGTGACTGTCAGCAAGACTGCAGAGAGAACACAAGCTGAGTGTTAATCTGTCACTCTGACAAGAGCTGCTATTGTTTTGAATAGTCGTCTGAGCCGTTACAGGAAACAAATCACAGCCACTCACATGGGACACTTCCCATCATGCATTGCTCTCAAGACAGGCTGTTTTACCAACGGGTGAATTTATTTCTGTCAGGCCAAACAATTCATTCAGTATTATCTTTTACCATCAGCATTCAGCGCGTTCCACCATTACGTCATGATGCTAAAGGGGCAGTCCGTATCATTTAGGGGAACTCTTTCAGTAAATGGAATCTAATGTCCGTAGCTGTTTTTTTTATGTATAAGTAGAAGTTGTGCATGCCAACATCTTTCAGCAGTAAATATCATTGTTTTACTAAAGAAAAATACTTTTAGTATAATTCCTGGTTTGCAGCTTTACTTGGTTAAAGTGTGAAATGTTGAGAAGTAAATGGTGAGTCCACCCTAGGGAATTCAACTCGGCAGGTGACAATACAAAGTGCTGGCTGAGTGGGTCATCTTGGAAAGGGGGGAAGCATTACAGCAACCATATCCCCCGGTTCGACTCTTCCCAGGACTGTGGACGCCACGGCAACTGGACAACCAAACTGAATCCCGGGGTGGACTGTACAGACCTCACCAGTGTACTTCTCGATGCTAACCTTCTTTGCTGACCTTCTATGGCGGCGAGAGTCCAGCTTCGGGGTTTCTTTTATGCTACATAATAAATGTAGGTTCTCTAGGTTGGACGCAGCCACTATTTGCAACAAATGATGATATTGGTTATCTTACATATCTAAGGTTAGACCTATAGTTAAACGGATTAAATAAGCAAATAAAATAATACCTACGAAAAACTCAGGGATATTATGAAATCGTCATCACCACTGTCGCATTCGCCGCGTCGGCCTTCGTGTTAGCGCTTGAGTCTTAATTCTAAAAACACGTACAAGTTAGCATTTACAAACAGAAGACTTTCAGATTGGGGTTCCACTGCTCTGCACACACAAGATCTGTCTCCTCCTGGGATGTATGGACCCTGTGTTGATGAAAAGCCGGCCTGTTTTCAGACCCTCCTCGGCCATTTCCTGCTTCGCCCGCTACCGCCGCTCCACCGTTACAGCCCCGACCCGGTTCACACCAGATACTATATCACCCTGTGAAGCTAGCCGCCATACAGGTCGGCCCAGCGCCCACGTCTCCCGCTGTGGAAATGAAATGTCAGATTTAAAAATGTGTAATGATAAACACTAGCTGGTGCAAAACGCAAGAAAATAGAATGATCCCAGAAAGTTAGATAGAAGAAGGAAAAAGGAAAATGGACGACGGAACTGTCGGGTCAGCGAAAAAAGAAATGCAGATTTGGCACCAAAGTTGCAACAAATTCATGGTTTGAATTCACAACTATGCAAACTGATAAATTTGTGCTTTGAGGTCCGAAATCAAGACCACAACCTCGCTTTGAGCGGAAATTGAGCGACACGGTCAAGACACGGCGGAGACAATGCAGGTAAACTTTCCTCTCAGGTAACCGGAGACTTCATTGACCTCCGAGCTGAAACCAGAACTCCTTTCACTCCGATCAGCTCAGGACTTTTCACAGAAGGATGAATGGACCACAGAGAGAGGAAATCACCTTTTTTAACTCCTGACTGACTTTATAAATAAGTCTCTCACACTCAGAGAGATCGTCCATCGCTGCTGCTCCGATTCACAAGGAACTGAATGTTTCCTGGTGATGCCTGTTGCTGCTTTGTCTCTTTCATGTCTTCTGCACACACACACACACACACACACACAGTCACACACACACACACACACACACACACGCACACACACACACACACACATGTATGGACACACACTGTGACTGTTGCCCTTTCATGTGTGGATGAGGGCAACTGGAGGCACCAGCTGTTAAGAACTGAGGCAGATATGTCCTTCTTCCTGGAGCAGTTGCTTCTCTGCAGCTTGACCCCCAAACCCCCCCCCCCCCCCCCCCCCCACATACACACATACACAAATGTACACGTGCTTACAAACACATGTACACACAAATGTACACACAAACACAAACACAGAGACATATATGCACAAACAAACACACACATGCACACTTATACACGCGTATGCTCACATTCAAACACACATGCATGCGTGCACACATACACACACATGTACACACACATTCACATATACACACATATGCACACATGCATACATCCAAATACACACACATGTACACCCACACATCCACACACACACACACATGCACACATGCACACATGCACACACACACACATACACAAACACACATACACACATCGCCGCACCCACACACATGCACACACACACACATGTACACCCACACATCCACACACACACACACATGCACACAGACACACACATGTAAACACACATTCACATATACACACATATGCACACCGACACACCTACACACACTGAAACATATGCACACATGCATACACCCACATACACACACACACACATACACATACACACATACACATGCACACATACACACACATACACACATCCACGCACACACACACATGCAGACATACACACACACACATACACACACACACGCACACACATTCCTGTGCAGATATAAAGTGTCATTGGATTTGACATTGTGTTGACTGCTAGTTACCCAGGAGAACTCCCGGAAGATGGAGGAGGAGGAGGAGGAGGAGGAGGAGGAGGAGGAGGAGGTGGAGGCTGGGTGTGAGTTAAGTTTCATGCAGAGAATAAACTCCCAGCATCTCTTTATCTCCTCTTCTCTCATGCTCTCATTCTCTCTCCTCTTCTCTCCCCCCTCCTCCCTGCTTTCCCTTTCATCTCTCCTCTCCACTTTTATCTGCGTTCATATTCCACCAGCTCTCCTCCTTCCTCCCACCTCCCTCTCTCATGTCTTTGCTGATGCCCTCTCCTTCCTCCCGCCTCTCCTCTTTAGTGAACTTTTCTGCCGTCACCTGCTGGATCGCCTCTCCTCCCCCCACCCCACCCCCCACGGTTTTAACTTACACCAGATGCGGACCCTCGCTGTTTGGCGGACTGATTGATTTTTTTGATTCTCATGCCTTTCTGCATACACTCATAAAAACGGAACTCTTTTTTTCATATCCATCGTCTCATTTTCTACTCAGAAGGTAGATTTTGGATTTTCTATGTTTTTATGTTTCGCAGTTTCCTGTTTTTATTTTGAAAATATGTTTTCCTCTAACTGGGTGAGATATTTTCTTTAATGGTTCTTCTGTTTTGTTTCTGAGGGATTCACATCATCACAACAACAACGTTAAATTTAACTACACTAGGACAGAATAGACATAATTATATAAATCAAAGAGAAATATCGTTTTAGTTCAATCTAAGTCCAAGTTTAGTATTTCTCATAAAGCAGTTTTGACAGATAATGTTAAAATGACCGGATAAAGTTCTGTTTTCTGAACAGTCTCTGTTATCTTATCTGTGTATATCTAAATAAAGGTATTAGATTATATATAACTAAAGTCTTGAGTCAAACATGGCCACCATCACAACCTCCTCATGGCGAGCGGATGAGCTGTTGTGTCCTCCCCCAGAATAAAATGCATGTATGTCTTTTTTCGCACGTCGGTTTAACATTGAACCAACATGCAGACGCCAGGAGACGGAGGGCAAAGTTTCAAAAGGGGATTTATTAATAAAGCCTTGAATATCTCGTTTGATGGCGGCTGATGGCGGCTGATGGCGGCTGGTGGCGTTTGATGGCGGCTGATGGCGGCTGATGGCGGCTGATGGCGGCTGATGGCGGCTGATGGCGGCTGAAGCTGGGAGGAGTCAGGAGCAGGACCAGATACGGATGTCACGGAGGTGAGAGTCCAGAACTTCTGACGTGAACGCCGCCTAAATGTCCCCAGCACCGGTGAAATGACGTCGTCCCTGTGAACCCGGCGGAGGTGAGAGAACATGTGACTTGAACTAACCTTTAAACTTCACGTATTGTGTAACACGCAGTTTAGTGACAGAAACACATGGAACATTTTTCTTCAGACCTTCACTGGGGGGGGGGGTCTGAGGAGAGCTGAGCTATAACAATGATAGATCACCCCCCTCTATGTGTGTGTGTGTGTGTGTGTGTGTGTGTGCTTGTGCGTGTGTGATCGTTTGTTTGTGTGTGTGTGATTGTTTGTGTGTGCGTGTGTGTGTGGGGGGGGTTAGTTTGTGTATGTTTGTTTGTGTCTGTGAGTGTGTTCATTTGAGTGTGTATGTGTGTGGGTTAGTTTGTGTGTGTTTATTTGTGTGTGCGTGTTCGTTTGTGTGTGTGCATATTTGTTTGTGTGTGTGTCCATTTGTGCGTGTGTTTGTTTGTATGTCTCCTCTGCTCCTATTGAAGTATTGAAGTATGCGCCACATGTTGAAATACTCGCCGCCACTCCGAATACTTGAGTGGGTATGTGTTTGTGTGCATAATCGGCCACGTGCTCCCGCCCTGTCCAGCTATGTTAGTTGCTCAAAATGAGAAAGATACGAGAAAAGGTATGTGCAAAAGCTGCATGGATGACATAAGCACACAAACCACGCAAATTCTGCACACACCTCTACAGCCCAACCCCCCCCTGATGCTCCATATATTTAGTCTGGCTGCGTCACGTAAACGACCAGCGAAATCCGGCGCCATGCCGAAAAACCTCCTCGGCGTGAGTTTGAAGGAACAGCAGGAGGGACCAAAAACGTTCACATCAAAGGAGGTTTTATCTCAAAGCTTGTTATCACCCAGTTCAGACAATCCAGTCACCGCACAAACGTGAATTATGTCTTTCAGTAGAAACTTTATTTAAAACAAACAATATAAAGCTGCATGTTTAATCCCCCTTTGCCAGAATGAAAAAAAAAAAAATCCTTCCCGAGTTCATCAAAATGATTTGAAGTGCCTCCAAGTTTTTTCTTGGCCACCCCCACCCCTTATAACTAATAAACAATCTCTGATGTGACATGCATTCACTTTCTGTAGCTGCTTATCCCGCTCAGGGGTCTGGAACCTCTCCCAGCCTGAATCGGGGTAGAGGCAGGGAACATTCCGGGCAACTGGCCAATTCACCACTGAGCCGGGACATAGAGACAAACAACCATTCACACCTACGCACAATTTAGACTCACCTACTCGTCTAAAGTGCCGGCCTGTGGACTCTGGGGGGGAACCACAGTGAACCCATGGGCACCCGGGAGAACATGCAGAGTCCACACCGTTACACCCCCAGGTGGATTAGAATCCAGAACCTTCTGTCTGTGAGGCAGCAGAGCTTCTGACGTAACATGAAAACAAAGATTTCTGTTAGTCCGCACATGTTTTCTGCCGTTAAATCTAGACTTCAATGATAAAATTGAGCAGGGGGGAGGGTGGGGGTGGGCGCAGGAGGAGGAGCTTAAACCTATATAAAATACTGTGTCTGATGTTTTGGAAGCATGAAGAAAGCACATGGCACAAATGCTGTTCATTGTTTGGAATCGAGGTTAAAGTCATTATATTTATGTCCCCCCTTAAAAACGTACCATTATTGAACCGTTTCTCTCACCTTACATCATGAGAAGTCTGCTCAAGAAGTTTTGAGCACCAATGTCTCCTGATTCGAGTGTGTGTGTGCACACATATGGGAAAGTGTTGGCGTGCCTCCCTGTTGGTGTGTTACCTTTAAATGACCACGTGTGTTTCCTGTGTGTGTGCGCATGTTTTGCTATCCTTGTGAGGACCACGTTGCCCCTGTGAGGACATTTTGCCCAGATTTGAGTTCCGTCTTCTGATGACGCCTTAAATAAGCGCTAGAAGCTAAGGAATCCATTTTCAGCAACAATGGTCCTCACAAGCATAGGAATACCAACATCTGTGTGTACTTTTAATATGTGCAGGAATTTCCACAACTGCGTATTTGCATGTGCTGCGTTACACACACACACGCAATCACACACACACACACAGTCCTTGAGCGTGTGTTGGTGTGTGAGCGGGGGTCTCCCGGGCCAGGCCATAACAGTGATGGATGGGCCGTGTGGTGAGGCCGTTATTATTTGTTATGTGAGCGGGTGTGTGTGACTGGGCTGAGGGGGCCATACACCTGCTGCGCGTCCAGAGAACCCCGGCGAGCTCCGAGAACAGCTGGACGCATTGATTTAGCGACTCGCTCCGCGGGCTGCAGGAACAAATCAAGCAACAGCTAATAAAACCGGCCTTTATGATGGCTGCTCCATTTGCCCTCCAAAACAACTGGCTACATCATGTGTTTTTCTAACGCCCGCCGCCACTCAAAATTAAATCCTGGGCTAAGGTGTCGCTTCTGGATGCTGTGGAGCCCGGGGCTTAATGTCTGGCTTTAATGCAGTGGGGCGAATGTTGCATTGTGGGTACAAATCTGTTTGCGTGAATGACCATGTGCATCAGTGTGTGTGCATATCTTTCATGCATTTGTCTTCATGTCTCCATGTTAATGGAAGCAATTCTTTTTGTTGTGAAATAAGTTTTGGCTCAGAAGGAGAAACTCGGCAGCCGGCCCGAATAAAGTTTGTGTGTGAGGGTGTGTGCGTGTGTGATGTATTTGTGAGTGTGTTTGTACGGCCTATAAAAGTTGTGGCGCTCTGGAAAACATTAATAAACGTAATGTGATTATTTTCTTGAAACATTTATGACATTAATTTCATTTGAAAAGAGAACAAAGACAAAGTTTAACCTCACCAGTATCATTATGTACCTGAAAACTGTGGAATCATCTTCGCTGCCTTTGAAAGGTCCAAATATGACATTTACAGCTTTAACTCCAAAGGTTTTCAGCCCATAATTTGTCAACCGTTGATCTGATTTAGTGGATATTTGGTCATATATCTGGTAAATGTCATATTTTACTCAATAGGGGGAGCTTTTTACGATAAACTGCATTTCTTGGACATAATTTCCTAACCGTCTGTCCGATTTAATCTACATTTGGTGAATATGAATTGACTTGAGGTGATCAAATCATATTTCACTCTAAAAGTTCCTATTTTACTCACTAGGGGGAGTTTCTTCACAAAAACCACTGTGGACATAACTTCAATTTTAATTTGAGGAGTCTATTCTGTTTGGATTGCTCAAACAACGCAGGGGATTGGGGACTTTTTCGGGGATACACCTCAGTTGATTTTTTTAAAGATGTGCTCATACTGGCATATTTGAAGGATCACATTCCACACACATAGTGAGTTTTTGGAAATCACAGATAGATGTCTTTATTCTCCGGGATGAAGAGGAAAAGGGGAACCAGAAAAAAGCCCAGTATCTGTCAGGGTATGTTAGAACCAGTACCATGAATTTTTCCTCATACTATTAACTATTAACATCCATACAATGTGTCTGCTTAATTTACCACGACGATGAAGCGACATTCTTGCAATTAAAACAGCACGGCTTCCTGCTACTGGAGGGTCCAGCCTGCAGACCTGCAGACCTGCAGACCTGTGAAGCACCAAATACAGCAACGCAGACTTCGGACTGTTGAGGAACTGAAGTTGCCAGAATGAGACCGAATGCTACTTTTAAAACTTCAACAACTTTGCGTCTCCTCCTCCCAAACACTTACGACAATTTTGTGAAGAAAATGGGATGTCTTACGATGTCAAACGCGGTCCAAACATGTTGCAGGCATCAGATTCAGAATTAATGTAAGAAAGACAAATAAAGCTTATTGGCTTAGACTATAAGTACGGATTTAGGTTGAAAACGGCTGCAAATACATAAAGTTGGTTTTTTTTGTATTGGGTTTGTGCAGAAGAGGAAGTGTGCACACATATTTACAAGTGTGTTTTTTTTCCGGGGGGGGTGTATTTACTATGACTCAGGCGTGTTTCGTGGCAGCAGCTGTGCTGGTGTCTCCACGCTGGCAGACGATACAGAGGCTCTATTGTGAGTCTGTTCTAAAGCTTTTATCCTGCCAGCTGAGCCCGAGGATCCCGACAAACACTTCAACTCAGCTTGTCTACTTTGTTCTAGACACATTCTGCAGCCAGATACATGTATGTTATCTGTCAGGCAGGTGCTCCAGTCTGAGGGTGTCATCCAGGACCAGCGGAGGTCCAGTCAGGAAGACACTCGGGCCATACCAGAACATCTATCCACTGTCTTGTGGACACGCCTTCATCGTTAGCCAGCATTCTTGCCGATTCATCTAGATTTTCATTTATCTATTTTCTTCATGCTGCTGTGACGCACTCCCTCCACCTCCCCGTCTCCACCCAGTCCTTCCAGGTCATCATTCATCAGTGTCTGCAGAGTCATCAGCCACCACCACCAGCAGCCAGACCAGAAAGAAAGGATATATATCTGCTGCTCCTCAGGGTAGAGACCCTTCAATCCCATCCTCCATGAAGTGTCGGGGCGACGTCATGTGATCTCAAACAAGCTGGTTAGTTGATCTGGCTGTTGGGTCGGGTTTGAAATTGAAACATCAGATAATAAACAGACCCCCGAGTCATTTCTCCTTAAAGAAAAGTTATGGGGGACATTAAACAGACTAAAGGGACCACACTGAACACATTTCTGAAAATATGTTTGAAATACTGTTATTATTGATCCGTGATGCTGCATAAAAGTTATATTGAGGTTTTGTGGGTTTTTGTTTCCCCCGTTTGGGAATAAATCATCTTGACAGTTTTCTTTTTTTTGCTTCAATTCCACAGCATATATCACATTTCTGACGTTGTGAGGTTAGTTAGGACATGTCATTAAAGCATTAGGACGGTTATATGGACTGAAACTTTCCTTTAGAAACAAATAAGCTGAAAATGAGTAAAAATAGAACCTTAAGAGTCAAAAATGAAGGAAAAAAACTGTGTAAGGAGCTTTTAACAGCGTTTTAACCAATTTGTGACACAAAGAACCTCCAAGAAACACTCAGTCACAGTTATTCCATATCGAAGGCGATAAGTCAGGCAAAGATAATTTTTTCACCCGTAAAAAACTTACAAAAATGACATTTTGTGAAAAGTTTTACATCTACAGATGTTTGTTTTTTTTTCAAAACACTACGTTTTCACTTCATTCTAAGTGGAAAATGTTCATCAAGGGCAACGACTCTATGTCAAGACAATTAATCGGCAGTAATTTAAAATACGATGTAATGGACCTTTTATCCTTTATTTTCCTTTTATGCTATTTTGTACTTTCTACCTCCCTACATTTGTCTGACAGCAGTTGTTACTAGTTACTGTTTAGATTACATATTTTCATACCTCTCCCGTCTGACTACATCGATCGATCTCGCTCTCCTTTTCTCTTCTGCTGTTCATTATTTCAGATAAGTCAAATGTTATTTTCGTCCGTACATCTGTATTATTATAATATTGCTCATGTGTGCTGCTGCCCGTCTTGGCCGGGACTCATTTTTAATCTCAATACGATTTTTCTAGCTAAGAGTAAACCTAGATTTAAGCTGTCGTACCCGACAGCAAAGGGAACGTCCTCGAAAAAGTCCCCAATCCCTGCGTTGTACAAGCGATCGCCCTGATTGGGTTCAATCAGGGCGAACCCTGATTGTTTCCAAAGTTTTTTTTTTGTTTTTTTAAAGAAAAGATTCCTCAAAGTGAGTAAAATATGAACTATAAGATTACAATCTGATATAAACAAGACAGATATCCTTGAGTCAATTTATACGCAGTGAATTTGGACTAAATTCAACCATTGCTTGAGAATTTATTGCGAATAATCTTCTGGGGTTAAAGCTCCCCCTATTATCGGAAATATACAACCGATCTTTCTCAAAATCAATCCACTGAGGGTATGTTGGTATAAAATTTCAAAATGTTTTTCATGAAAAAAGCTCCCCCTAGAGAGTAAACTATGAACTTCTGGAGTAAGATACGATATTTACGAGATGTTCATTCATAAGCACCAAGTTTACACTCAATTGAGAAATGATAGCCGAAAACCTTTGTAGATAATGCTGCCCCTAGTGGTGGAAATATACAACCGACCTTTCCTAAACAACAATCCAGCTCTTCCTCGCACTGAGGTCTATGTGGTTATAAAATTTGAATATGATCAATGACACGATTTTTGAGTTATTGCGTTCACACGAGGAGCTGCGGCGGCGGCGGCGGCCCTGACGATGATGATTCCCTAATATTCCCATCTTTTCAGGGATGTAACGACAAACTCGTAAAAAGATCGTGAATGACTTCCTTTATTCCAACTTCATTCTGAGCGCTTCATGTTGTCGTGTGGGGCGCCCTCACCCCCCCAGAGGATGAAACGCCCTGAGCCGGCGTTAACAATGACTGCTGCAGCAACAATAAACACTTAAACACAGCGTTGCGGCGTAAAAGCATGTGACCGCTCCAGGCGCTGCCTCTCCATCCGGCGCTGATCAACAGAACCAACAGAAACAGGTGCCAGCTGCTGGGTGCGATGCTGTGGGATCAGATCGGAGGAGGAGACAACCGGGTGCCACGTTGTTATCGCTGCCACAATGCAAGACGCACAAACAAGTGAGCCTGCGGCGCCCCGGCAGCTGTATTAAATAACTGGAGTGTGATGCTGTTAAATGAAGTGCGTGTCGGTGAGTGACACCACTTAGTGTCACGCTGAGAGGCCGGTGAAAACAGACGGGCTTTATTGTGCGGCGGGCCGAGCCCAGAATCTTAAGCGCACGTCTACTATAAATACATCCCATAATAGATTCCTAGGTCGAAACCAGCAGCGGCGGGAGCGTGATGGAGAATCGCAGCAGCGCCATCTGTAATAAAACGGCTCTTCTGGGTTACAAATGGAACACTCGCAGCTCGCAGCTCGCAGCTCGCCGTCTGATGGCCTCGGCAGCAAACGGAGCCACGAGTCGTAAAATGTGATTCGATAATTGAGGCAAAGCAGAGAAGCTGAAAGTGGGCCTGTGACATCGTAATCTCCCCCCCGACCCTCGGTTGTGTGATATCTGTTTCAGACTGTAAAAACCAGCCTCAGATGTTAAAGCCATCAGCTGCAGGCGTGCACCAGCGTACGTGCACCAACACATGTAGGGCGCCGCCAGAGGGAAACAAATCAAAAATCAAACAGAGGTGACCTGAAATAACCCGTTTTAAAGTTTTGAGTTAAAGTTTAAGCTTTTATTTAGTAAGGCTATGAGGTTATTCAAAGCCTAAATCGCTAGTGTGGAAAAAGAGGACCAACAGGCTCCGCCCCCTTTAGAAACTGAACCCTCAAGCTACCAAACTGCATTAATGACTGGTTCCAGCTGGACCGGATCGACACCAGCCCACACTCCCTGAATCACTTCAGTAGAACATATTCAGAAGCTCCTTGGTCTCACCAGTAGCAAACTATGCCAAAATCAACAGAAATTCCAGATGAGCAGGGAAGGACGGGTTCCAGAGCTGTTCCTATGATTCTGGGACTCCAGAGATCCACAGTGAGACGTGAGACGACATCATGCCAGAGTGGTGAGGAGAAAGCCACTTTTGAGCCAGAAGAGCATTTGGGCTGGTCTGGAGGTTCCCTCAACACACCTTGATGACCTTCAGAGCTTCTTGAAGAATCTTCTGTGGACTGATGAGAGGGAAGCTGGAATGTTTGAAGACGGTCCCGTTCCAGATGGTGGACACCAAACAGCATTCCACTAGGATAACATTGGTCCTACGATTAAACATGGAGGAGGCAGTGGAATGTTATGGAGATGATCCGGTCCTGCTTCAGGACCAGGACGACCCGCCATCATGGAGGAAAACATGAATCAGTTCATCAGGAGAATGTCAGTTCATCAGTCTTTGAGTCGACGCTCACGCTCTGAGACAAGGATCCTCAGGATGTCTGCGTATCCGAGTCTGGACCTGAACCCCGTTGAGATGCTGTGGCTGGTACCTGAGAAGATCAGTTCATGCTCACAAACCCTCCAGTGTGGCTGCAATGAAGCAGTTCTGCAGAGAAGAGTGGGCCGACATTCCCCCACAGTGATGTCAGAGACTGATCTCCAGCCATCAGGAGGGTTTGGTTGCAGTCGATGAGGCTGAAGGTGGAACATCTTGATGTAAAGTTCAGGGGGGTGAAAACTTTTTCTGACTGGAAGCTCGATGAAAAATGGAATCAGCTTTTAAAACTTAAACTTTCTGTTTTCTCAGGTTGATTTATGACTTTTTGTTGAAGATCCACCAGAACGTACCTTTTTTTTTTTTTTTTTTATTCGGCACCAATCTGTCTATTGTGAAATCAACAATATTCAATAAAAGCTAAGGATGGTAAATAATGTGATTCTGTGAAATCCTGTGGACGGCGTTCCCACCCCGCGGTGTGATTCATGCCGTGACGACTCTTTCCACCGCCGTCTCTCACGCTCTCCTCCCAGAGCTGGAGGCTCATCCACAAACGCGGCTCATATTTACTGCATGTAGACACTCGAAGGTCAGACGAGTAAAGCGCTCCTGATGGCTTTGCCAAATGGCAGCCGTCCTCGCCGTCCCGCCAGACGGCGAGGAGCAAATGTCATTTCCACCATTCGCGGCGGGTAGACGCCCCCGCAGACTCGGCCAAGGTGAGAAGTGGGGAGGTGACAAAGAGAGGTCTGTGCCGACATCTCAGGAGTGATAATAAAACCAGTAAGGTGACTGGATGGAACGGCGAAGCAGCGGCAGACGTGTAATGGACGGGAAAAAAAGCGCAGGGAGAGAGAGGCATTGTGGGCCGCGGCCCTAAAGGGACGTCTGAGGCCCCGCCGTCGTGTCCAGTGAATAATTCTCGCTGAAAAGTTTTTTCCTGCTTAATTTTCAGTCTGGCAGCCTTTTCCTCCCGCAGATAATTTAGGACTTGTTCCTCGGGAGCAGCAGGAGGTAACGGGTCATGAATCACCCGCCGCCGCCGAAGCCTTGCTCAACAGCAGAAATGTCAGTGATGTCTTGTTGCGTGTGCAAATAGAGCCGTCATGGCCGCAGCGTTCTCCTGGAAACACGCCTTAGCGTCCATTTCCACACGATCTCAATATGGACGCAGAGTTCCGGAGACACCAAACGGGTTTTATTGAATTATTCTCTGTTATTAACACAGCTGGGTAAATAATGCCGCCACACTTGTAAAAGTTATGACATTCCACGGTTCAAACTCACCTGTCTCGAAAGCTGTGTGGTCTGTCCGACCTCAGAGACCCCGGGGTCAAAGGTGAATGGCAATCAGAGGGTTTATGCCCGACTGTGTCCGAGGGTCAGCGGGTCAGAGGGACAAAGGGACCGGACCTACGGTACCCGGAGGTCGTCTCATCTTATTTTGAAGGAATGTTAAAATAATTTGGAATTAGATAATTGCATTTTGTAAAGTCAGCATAATTATAATAATATAAATAATATAAAGAAACAACCATGTTTTAGTAAATGCGACATAATTATCTTCAGTAAAAGAAAAATGGATGTTTTTTTTTTTATATGACTTTTATCTGCTGGATTAACTAAAGAATTCCCTATTTGACAATTAAAACAATATAAAATGTATTATTACTGAAAACTGTGTTGAGTGAATTTAACACACTTGTGTTTAGTCCAAAAATAATTGTCTTCAGTAAATGAGACATAACTTTGTTTATTATGAATTTCCTCATAATTGTAGGATGTGGAACTTAATCTGAATTTTCTTTTGGAGCTAAAAAAGTTAAGTTCTTATATTTTATTTGAAAGCGTACTACATGCAGGAATAGCCTGAAGCAGAAATGTTGACTTTTCCATGTTTGCTGTGAAAAGAAAAG